>CAUDNR010000391.1:76637-109036 GCA_958430865.1 Entrophospora sp. SA101
CTTCACAGAATCTATCAGAGTATCTTGTCAAGTTACACTTGTTACATTCTTTTGGTTTGCCCAATTTATATGTTGCATTACTTAATTCAAACTCATAAATAAACTTTTTCTTACAATATTATTTTTCATTTTCAGAAAGTTCCTTGTTTTTTTTTTGACCAATGAAAAAAAATAATCTTTTCTACTTTATCAAAATTAACTAGCATTATCACTCATTTTTAAATACAAAATCCTCTCTTTCTGGTGATAATAATTTATCATATGACATTATATAAAATAAATGACCTGGTGTTTTAATGAAATAGAGTGGGAAAAATGGGGGGTTTTTTTGAGTATATATAACAGTTACATTATTTGTGGGAGACTGGATAGTAATAGCGTGTAACATTAAATTTTCCCTATAGGATTATCTATTACTGTCTGTCATTATGGTAGTGCGCGCTAATAAATTAATATAAATCTTGAATAAAAATTGCATTATTTAAAGAACAACTTTAGCATCAACAAAAATTCATCATCAAATTTTTAGTGGTTGATTCTATAGTAGTAGTAGAATCCAACCTTTTGGTGAAATATAGCCACGTGACTGGCTGCGTCAATGTTCAATATACCATTTTTGGCACAAAAAAAATATATAAATACAAGATCTACAAGGTTATTATTATACTTTTACCATCATCATTTGTTGGTTGTTATTACTACTCCTACTTCTTAAAACAAAAAATAGAATTAAATAACGACCAGAAACAAAAATGGAGGATAATTTAATGGAAATTGATGATCAACCTACATCTTCTAAATCTGCAGGAAAATCCAAAGATCATGGGAAAAAACGTTTTGAAGTTAAAAAGGTATGAATATGAATCTATTCTACAAAACGAACTTATTATTTATTAAACTCATATAATTAATTAAGGTACTTGTTTCTTTTTTTAGTGGAATGCAGTAGCTTTGTGGGCCTGGGGTAATTAATGATGTTTACTTATATTTTCTTTGGTGATCTCTATTAATTTTTTTTCATATTAAAACAATAAAAAAAAGATATCGTCGTTGATAACTGTGCTATATGTAGAAATCATATTATGGATTTATGTAAGTAGGATTTCTTGATAATGATTATAGAAATAATAATAGTTATTATCATTATTAACATAATTATTATAATTGAAAGGTATTGAATGTCAAGCAAATCAAGCATCTGCTACCAGTGAAGAATGTACAGTGTAAGGTTTTTTCTTTTAATTAAATTTTAAAATAAATAAAAGATCAAATCTTTCATATAAAAAAATTTATATTATATAAATCAGGGCTTGGGGAATTTGTAATCATGCTTTTCACTTTCATTGTATATCTCGTTGGCTTAAAACTCGACAAGTTTGTCCATTAGATAACAGAGAATGGGAATTTCAAAAGTATTTAGATTTTCTTTTCTTTTTCACTTATTTACTATTAAATAATATCAATTGCTCATTCATTTATTTATTTTGGAAAATGTTTATTTAGATATGGTCGTTAAATGTTTAATAGACATGGATTTAAAAAATATCAAAGATTACATAAATATATTAATATATAATAATAAATACATAATATATATATATACTCATTTATTCATAAATATAAACGCCATCAAGTAAACTTCAACATAATTTATGTAGATTCATATAACACAGCTAATCATAATTTGTAATTACTATCGAATTACTGATTTTGGAATAAATTTTGTTTATTTTTGTTTGAATTCAAATATCTAATGTTACACAATTGATAATCAAAAAAATCATATTTTTTTTACAAAATACAAAACGTTTCTGATGACTTCATTAAAACTTTTGCATAAAAGTTTGTGTCGTCTCACTTTTCATTCACAAACTCTTCAATATTCTTCGGCTGTTCTCAGTCAAGTTAATCGAAATAAATTGGTTAATAATATTGATTTTTTACGAGTTTTACGTAGTAAACCAATAAAATTTGAAAAAATTAATGATACTGTAAAAAAAAAGATCATATATGAAAAAAGAGCATCGAAACTGCAAATGTAAGGTTTGTTTGTATTTTATTTTATTTTAAACTTATGAATTACCATTTATCATCATTATTTATATATATATATATATATATATATATATATACTATTATCCATGATTCTAATAAATAAATAGGCATTTGCTCAAGTTAATAAGATGACATCAAGCCCTTTTTTCAAACAAATGACTTTGAGAGAAGCATTGTCATTTTACAACACTCTTTATTCAAATTATTCATCAAGTCTATTTTATTTTAAATTAATTTCATATTTATTGCGTGAATGTGCCAAGTATGATAGATTAGATTTGGTAGACATGTTTTTTGCAAAATTTATTCATGATATTGACACTAGCCAACAAAAATATTTGTTGAAATCTTTAGCAATTAATGTTTGGAATGTGCTATTGAAAATATATAATGAAAAAAGAATGCAAAATGAAGTAAAAAATAGTAAGTGATTTTTTCATTATTAATATTCCAAGTGTATATATTATATTATAATTATATTCAATTTACACATCTTCTTTTTTAACCCCCCTCCCCCTGCTTAGTCTATGAAACAATGTATCGATCTAATGTTGTTCCAAACTCGATAACATATTCAATCGTGATAAAATCAAGATTAGAAGTTAATGATCCACAATTTTGTTTGAAACTAATTGAAAAGTTGATAATTCAAGGAAATAAATTAGCACCTAATTTATTGAATTTACTTTTAAAATCTTGTTTTTTAATACATGACAGACAAATTAAAAACATTACATTCAAATTGATGGAGTATTGGAACATGAAACCAAATGCTCAAACATTTATAATATTATTGCAAAATTGTAAAGAATTCAATGAGTTAGAGCAAATATGGTCCAAGATAGTAAAATTTAAATTATACAAAGATCATAATTTACATGTAGAGATTATCAAGAGTTGTTACTCATTAACATTTGACAAACATAATATTAACAACATAAAGTCAATAGATTCCAATTTAACCTCACAAGAGAAAAATACATTATCAAAATGTTTTGATTATCTTCTAAGAATAAATAGATTTTCAAAAGGGGATACTGCATTAGGCGCCTACAACATACTTTTGGACAAATTTATAAAACATGGAGAAATAATTAAAGCAATAAGAATTTTGGAAATGATGTGGTTAAAAAATCTAGAACCTAAAAAAATTGGATATAAAAAATTAATAGATGTTATAGGGAATAAAACCCTAGAAAAATATAATAATATTAACAATGATTATAATTCATATAATTTGGCTCAACATTCCCTGCATAATAGAATCAACAGAGAATATATTTGGAATATATTAAATGAAATGTTCACCAGATCAAAAACCCAAATAATATCAAAAAAATTAGTCGATTCTATAATTACAACATTAGGAAAATTGAATGATATTTGTGGTATTTTGGAATTATACAAATCAAGACTCAATTTTACAAATAGAAATGGAAATAAAAATTTCATTGCAAATGTTTTTGCAGAACGCACAAATCATATCATAATAGATGTTGAATTTTACAATATTTTCATGAAAGCTATTTCAGTCTATCATCCTAATCCCGAAATTTCATTGCATTTTTTGAATCTAATTCCACTCAATTTACAACCAAACCACTTAACCACAAAACATTTATTTTCAACTATAAATTCTACTTCTAATATTAAAAGCTATTTTTTAAAATTTTGTTCTGCATTAGTACAAAAACAAGCAAATATAAATAAAGAAGAATTTGAAACAATTATTTATAATATAATAGAAAAGGTTTTCAATGTCTCTTTATTAGATGGAGGAGAACCAAGTAATAGCAGTTGTAATAATAATAACAATAATAACAATAATAGCGCTATTGGTAATAATGGTAATGGTAATATGGTAATTGAAAATTTTCTGGAATTTCCAAAAGAACAAATTTTTTTATCAGTATCAAAAGTTGTAATATCTGAAATAATTAAAGTTCAAGAGGCTAAAGATTTAGATGAATGTATAGATATATTAAATAATTGTTATTGTCATAATATTAATGACGGTATTAATGATGATAATAAAATAAATTCAGAAATTTTTATCGATTGACTATGAATTTTTATTAATTTTTTAATATAATGCAAAATGCAAAAAGGCAATAAACAAGTAAAATAATTAGTCCTATTTACTGGCGATTCTTCAAAAATTTTACTGTTTTCCTTGACAAAGCAATCTTTCTCTTTACTTTTAACTTCATTATGATCATACTTTTTTTTCATATTTTAATAAAATAATCGATTACTTTTAGACATATAATAAAGTTTGAAACTCCCACTATATTTTAATATCCTCGTGGTCTATTTTTTTCACTTCGATAAGCAAGATAAGCAATTAATCCTACCACGCAAAAAACTACCACAGCAATGCCCCCATAGAAAAGAATTTTTCCATATCCTAACTCTTGATTATTATTACCCTTTTTTAAATCATTTAAAGTTAACGAATTTACTCCTTTGGCTTGACAATAAGATTGAATTTGCTGTAATTCAGATGAATTTGCTTCTTCTTCTTCTTCTTCTTTATGGTTATACTTTATGATTAGTTTATTACCTTCCACTCTAACTTTTTCAATACCATGCTCTTGAAAATAAATTAAAATCTGTTTCCTAACTTTTTCTAAATCGTTATCTTCACGAGGTTCATCACTAATATTCAAATCTTTTCTAGTAACTTCTTGATCAACAGGTAAAGGTTGTAAATAAGTTTTTAAATCGTTATATTCTCCCGTTTCTTCTGAACTAACTATTTGATTATGACCATTTAAATATTCTATACTGATAATCGATTGTGCTAATTTTTTAGCACTTTTAACCTTATCAACAATAAAGAAACTTTTAACTAGATTTATTGGAGTTGCTTCCAATAAATCAGTAGATTTAGCATCGAAACATCCACAAGGTTGAATGTCGTTGTAACTATTTTTATTAACCTTCATTCAACATTTATTATGGGTTCAATATTTGAATTAACGAAAGGGAAAATTTTTGTTTTCTAAACTTTTTTTGATTAGTTTAATAATATTATTAGGTTTCAAAGGGTAGTAAAGACTGCCAAAACAATTAATCCTTTTTACAAAATCCTCTGGAAATTAAGCATCCCATTAACTTCTAATATTAAAAGAATGAATTCTTCCACCACGATACAAATGAGTCGTTCGTTAACTTAATAATAATAATAACAGTAAAAAACCTCCGTGTCATATTTATGTGATTACTATGTACTGTTTTGGAGTAACAGGCCCATCTGACTATGTATAGACTTTGCTTATTTGTTTATTTATTTAACAGCTATTTTGGGTTTATCCAATATTTTTATTAAGTTTTATATTAAATTCAATGTGGTACCAAGACATTGCAGATCGTGTTTATATTGGAGAAACAATAAATTCTAAAAATTTTAATTATAACAGATTCTTGAGAGTAGTAGCGGATGAGATTTACAGAACAATATTATTTATGAATTATTTAATATTTTCAACAATAATTTACATTATACCCAAGATTGGGCCATTTTGTTCATTTATATACTTTTGTTGGATTTATTCATTTTATAGTTTTGAGTAAGCAATTTTCTATTTTACGCTTTTTGTTTTCCTTGGGGGAGAGAAAATCGCTAAATTAAAAAATTAATAAAAAAATCCAAATAGATATAAATGGATAAATAAAGGCTGGTCATTAGAACAAAGGATTGATTATTTTGAAGAAAGATGGGCTTATTTTGCAGGATTTGGTATTTAATCAAAATCTCACTCCTTTAAAAATTTCACTTGATTGATATATTATTAAATGTAATTTATTTATTTTTATTATTAGGTTTTATTTTTACTTCTGTTACATTTTTTGTAGATGTATTTTTTAGTGCTGGAATATTTGCTTTATTCTTTCCAATTGTAAGTGAATTAATTCATAATAGTAATATTATAAATATTATAAATGTTGATAGATTAACAAATATATATATATATATACCACATTACATTATATTTAGTACATAATAATGGCCAATAATGCTTTACCAATGCCAAGAAATAACAAAAAGTTGGAATTCTCTCCACTGGTTCCTTATAAACTACCAATATTTTGGATGGCAAAAAGAATGAATGATAAAATTATAAACATTTTTCATAATAGAGCAATTAGATAATTATAATAATTATTATATATATATATATATAACAAACAAACAAACGAACAATAAACATTTAATTAGAAATTTTTTTTTTTATTCATAAATTAAATAATGAACATTTCAAGTAAACTAAAAATAAATTAGAATTTATAATTAAATAGATAAATAAATTTCATAATAATGAATATAATAAAACATAATTATTACCTGTAAAAGATAAGATTCTGCGATGGCTCTTGCTCTTTTATTGAAACTTAATTTCATCTCACTAATTTCTTTATCAACTTCTTCCATAAAGTTAATAATAAAATCTACCAATTTGTCCTTCAACATTTGTTCCGTGTGAAAATTTGTAATTAAAAAACTAATATCATAACCCTATAATATATATATAAATCAATAATTTCAATATTATATAATATATATACATGTTAATATTATATAATTTTGATTCTATTTACTTTTATTGGTTTTCTTCTTAATATAATAAAATTATCGGCTCTTAACATCATAAATCTAGTGAATTTGTGACATAAAATTCTTTCCATTTCATCAGCTTGTTTGATCTTTATGCTCATGCGCAATGAATTAATTGATGGCTCTATCAATACTCCTTCTTGTTCATTTCGGCTAATTATCAATGGATTCATTACAACTTCAGGCGAAGATCTATAAAATCAAAGATTAAATATTATTATTCTTATTCTTATCCTTAATAATAACCATGATAATAATGACAATAATAATAATAATAATAAACCTAGCCTCTACTTCAGGCTTGTTGTGTCTTTCAACCACTTGAGATGGAAAATTTTCTAAACATAATGCAGCCGTTAAGGTTGATTTAACTGCTTTTAAATATGGACGCAATGTATTAGACTGAAAAAGCAAAGATCAATTAATTTAATATAAAATTATTATTGTTGCTTCTTTAAATGATGTGATTAATTACCATTTTCAAAAAAAAAACGAGAAAATGTTCTTATCCCAAAATTGTTACACAGTAAATATCATTTTTAAAAAATTACGATTTTCTTTTTTGTACCATTATTTGTCAATAAACTATTGTCAAGAAAATAAAAAATGAGTTCAGGAGAATTTATTGATTACTATGAAATACTTGGCGTGAATTATAATAGTACGGAAATAGAGATTAATAAAGCTTATCGTAAAAAAGCAATTACTTATCATCCTGATAAAAATTTAAATAATGTTGAAACTGGTAAATACATTAAAAATGTCTAGAGATTAGTTGTTTTATCTTTGAAAAAAAAATTTATTTATTATATCACCATTCTTTTTGTTTAATAGCAACAAAGACTTTTCACACAATCACAAAAGCTTACAATATATTAACAGATCCAAAACAGAAATTAGAATATGATCTTAAATTTAAAGCCAGGATTGCTACAAAGAAAAGATTTGAATCATTAGATGGTAAAAGAAAAGCAATGAGAGAAGGTAAATAATAAGCATTTAGATATATATATGTGAGAGAATTTGTATGTGTTCATTATATTAATAACAAATTAATACAATAGAATTGGAAGAGGCGGAAAAGTCAGCTAAACAACAAAAACTTGATATAAAAAAAGAACAAGAAGAAAGAATGAAAAGATTTTGGGAAAAAGAAGATCGATTAAGTAAAAAAAGGGATGACGATTTGTCATCAACCAATATTAAAATTCCAAATAATTTATCATCTTCTTCTTCAAATATCAATATTAAAAAACAAACAATTGAAAATAAGGTGTGTGTGTATATATATCTATATATACCTATATATTTTAATTCATTAGTTATTGATTTATATGTTCTTGTACCTCTTTTTTTAGGAAAAGATAATTCAAGATTTTCAAAATTATGAAAAGAGTGTTTTTGAATTAATGGAAGAGGCCATTAAAATTCAAAAAATGAAAAAAATGAAAAAAAATTCTAAATTAAACAATAATGATGATGATGATGATAACGATAATAATGACAGAACAAAAATATGACGACCAAAAAATGAAAATTTGGCAAGTTGATGTCCAAGAACAAAAATCACGGGGTTTGACCACTCTTGTAATTCATAATCAGTCTTTTAGACGTGTTGCACCATGTTTATATGTGTATGCGTGTGTATGTATGTATTTAGTGTTACATTATTTTTATGTATAGTGTAATATTATATATAGATAAAGTGTGATGAAAATCTTCCATTTATATATATATATATGAATTGAAGAGAGGGGTTGTATATGTTAATTTTTAGTCTAAAACAATAAGAGCTTTAAAATGAATGGAATTCAACATTTAAATGGGCATGTTATAAGCTAATGTTCAACATTAAAATAATAATAACAATAACAATAATAATAATAATAATAATAAATGCGTGGAGCCCTCGTGACAAAAAACCATAATTACCTAAAATCAAAATGTGCATATTTTGGTCCCCTGAAAGTATATATAACTTGTTTAACAATATGGCCCCATAATTTATTTTTTAATTTAAAATTATTTATAATTAATCGAAATAATTTTTAGGTTTATTATTATTACATATATACAAAAAAAATTTTATTATCTAGAAACCAATAATAATAATATTCTAAGGATTATGAAAAATAATATGAACAATACTTTACCAAACTTTAAACTTGATACTAATAATATTCCTTCAGAAGTTTTTCGTTCTTCACCTTCAACTCCTGTATCTGCTTCAATACCCCTTAAAAAATCAAATAAACCATCTAAAACCTCGAATTCCGCCTCATCTTCCTCATCCACCTCATCCACCTCATCCACTACCGCCTCTATTCCTTTCTCACAAGGTAGACAACCAACAGTGGCTACAATATCTTTAGCTCCAACAACTACCACAACTGTGGTCACTACAACTACTACCACTACAACTTCTTTTCCCCCTTTACTATTAAATCCTCCACCTTTACCAAAACACCTTGATCCAAAAGAATATCCTTTAGCTGACACTCCAACACCTCCAGTTTTAAAAAGGTTTTGTTTTGATTTAAATGGCCAACCTGCTTACATTCGTGAGCATGAGGACACTGAAGAACAATTGTTGAAGGTTTGTAATACAATACATACACATATATATAAATTAAATATCAAATCTAAAATAATAAAATATACATATATACTTATTTATAGCTTCAAGAGGCTTTATATAATATGCGAGCATCTGGTCCTACATCCTCTACATCAAAAACTGTAAAGACTGCTACTTATCATTCTTTTAATGATAATTTTAGTGGAGCTAAACCTTCAGAAAGCGGTGCCCGTAAAAGACCTGCATCTCCCTTAGAATTAACATTAGAACCTCCTAAACAATCTTCCAATAATAATAGTATTGATAGCAATGAGCTTAGTAATCATTTAAGCAAAACCACGCGGGCTTATAGATCTTTATCCCCGCCACATAAGAAAGTTTGTGCCAAATCATCCTCATCCATGGTAACAAGTCCTTCAAAACAAGAGAATGATCCAATTTCACAAAGACAATGGATGGAATTTTCAAATAACAATGATGAGGATGAGAATGGTGACGATGAGGATGGTGACGATGATAATATTACCGGGATTAAAATAAATTCACTTATAAATAATAATAATAATCTTCAAGTTGACTCACGCCAATCCATTACCCCCTCCACTTCTTCAAATTCAAGACATTATAATGCCATGTCAACATCTAATCTTGGTATGGATACTCCTTCTACTGCAAGAAGTACCCAATCTTCTGCACTTCCTTCTCCATCTCTTTCACCAAACAATAATACAAATCAATTTGAAACTTTCTTTGCTAACCATTCTTCTAACACCAATATGAATGATGATGATAATTTAACAACAATTATTGATGATAGTAATTGGAGCCTACAGCAACAACAAAGTCAACAACAAACAAGAAAAGCCATTACCACCACAACTACTTCTTCCGAATTACCTAGTTTATGGGATTTAAATACCATGTTAGCAACATTCGACGCACTACCGCCTTCAATGAAATCTTATATGCTTTTTCAATTATTAAGGCGTTGCCCCACTAATACTCTTCAATATGTTAGTAATATAATTTTACCGACATTAAGAAAAGATTTCCTTGGTACTTTACCACTAGAACTAAGTCTGCACATTGTAAGATACTTGGATGCATCGAGTATGTGTAAAGCAGCTCAAGTTAATAAACAATGGAGGGATGTTGTAGATGGCGATGGGTTTACTTGGAAAAGATGTTTGTTGTCTGATGGTTTCAGTCTTGATGATTCAGAAGAAGCACGTGCTATCTCAGAAGATTGGGGATTTACAAGTTCAATAACATCACCATTAAATCGAAATAATTATAATAGTATTGATGATGATAATGGGTGCTCAAGAGAAGTAGACAATTCATCTTCTGAAGAAAGGGCAATTGTAAAAATTGACGAGAATGATAATACTGAAATTATGAGAATCATTAATGTCACTAACGGAATTAAATCTGAAGGTTCATCATCAAGAAATATTTTTAATGACGATGATAATGATGATAATGATATGGTAGTTGACTATGATAATGTTGCAAAGCAAGAAAAAAATTCTCATTCTTCAATTATTGAAGAGGAAGATAATGATAACGGCGATGATGTAAATTTACAAGATGCTTATACACTTTCACCAACAGGTACAGAGGTCCAACCATCATCTATTCCTAATGGTAATAATAGTACGAACAATAGTGATAGTGATAATTTATTACGTACAGAGGAAACTTTTTCAATTCAAAATAAAGGTAAAGGTCGAGCAGACGTTGGATGGGATTCGGTAGAGCTTTATCAAAATGAATCAAATCAAGATCATGATAAGCCATATAATGATGATGATAATGATGTTGATGCAATGTCTCAAAGTAGTGATCATGTTGATACTTCTGATGATAAATTACCTCTCCCACCTTCAACAAAGCATCCATATAAAGAGATCTACCGTCGACACTATCTCACACGAAAAAATTGGTCTAATGGTCAACATAAACATATCTCCTTTCAAGGTCATGGTAATAATGTTGTAACTTGTTTACAATTTGATTCTGAAAAAATCATTTCAGGATCAGATGACCAATGTATAAATGTTTATGATACAGTTAGCGGTAGAATGATCAATAGACTTGAAGGTCATGAGGGTGGCGTCTGGGCTTTACAATATGTTGATAAAACATTGGTATCTGGATCAACAGATAGAACAGTTCGTATATGGGACCTTTCAAAAGGTGTGTGCACTCATGTGTTTCCTGGACATACAAGTACCGTTAGATGTCTTCAAATTATAACACCGCAAAATGTTAATCCAAATCCAAATGAACCACCTATTATTGAACCACCTATTCCTTTAATCGTCACCGGCTCAAGAGATTCTACGTTAAAAGTGTGGCGTTTACCTAATCTTGATACTGATCCATCATATCATCCTACTATACCTTCATCACCATCAGACAATACTCAAATCAGCGATAATCCTTATTTTCTTCGCACACTTCAAGGTCATAATCATTCTGTCCGTGCTTTAGCAGGCATAGGAAATACTCTAGTTAGTGGTAGTTATGATTGCACCGTTAGGGTTTGGAACATCATGACTGGTGAAAGTGTCTGGCGTCTACAAGGGCATACACAAAAAGTTTATTCTGTTGTATTAGATGCCAAAAGAAAAAGATGTATGAGCGGAAGTATGGACGGCACTGTTAAAGTTTGGAGTCTTGAAGACGGCACAAATATTTGGACATTAGAAGGACATTCGTCTCTTGTTGGTTTACTCGATCTTTCCCATGATTATCTTGTTTCGGCAGCAGCAGATTCGAGTCTTCGTATATGGAACCCTGACAACGGTACGTGCAAGCATGTGTTGACTACTCATTCTGGGGCAATAACATGCTTTCAGCATGATGGAGACAAAGTTATATCTGGTTCGGATGGAACGTTGCGTATGTGGAAAGTAAAAACAGGAAAACATACTCGTGATCTACTAACAGGACTAAGCGGTGTATGGTAATGTATATTTATATAACAAAAATTTTTTTGAAAAAAAAAAAATTTGAAACTAATTATTCGTTAATTAATTAATATAGGCAAGTGAAATTTGACGAACGGCGATGTGTTGCAGCTGTACAAAGAAATTCTGTAACTTGTTTTGAAGTCTTAGACTTTGGAGTGTTTGGTATAGAAGAAGACAAAAATACGCCAAATGCCAGTTGTACTGATGAAGACGGTAATTGGATTTCTAAAAGAATAGTTGTAGGGTAACTTTACGTCTGCTATCACTCACTACTACATCACATCATCACACCACCAACATTATTATCATTGCATCTCTGTTGGATCTAGATGAATAAATAAAACAAATTATTGTTGTTGTTTAGTTTGTTTGTCCTAGTATATATTGTAATTTTAGAAATTTCTTTAAATGATTAGAGAATTATTTATATATATCATTCATTGCGAACAATGTGTTGGTTGAATTTTTTATTATTATTCATGTTTGTTATCAATCAGTAAATACACTTTAATATTTTTTTTTTAGTCATAAAAATTAAAATTTTAGAAGTTATTTTTTGTTACCTTATATTTGATTTTTTTTTCGGTAGCAGAGATTTCGTTTGCACAAAATTAAGATATACCAATACAATATTATCAAAAAAAAACCAAACTTACTTTCTATCTTCGAACATGTTATCACATAATTTCTTGGAATCATTGAATTCAAATTAAACCCAAACAAGAACTTTGTTAGTCAGTTACTTTCCTTTATGACAAATAAGCAGCCCATTGCAATAAGGTATTAATGTTGGTATGGCACGTCATATTCCGTTTCCACCGGCTAAGAATTTTTAAATGGCCAACGTCACTAAAATTACCATCATGTTTACCTTCACTTTTAAAGCAATACTGAAAAATAATCACAGCTTTGAAGTGAAAAAGCAACACCGTTGTTGAATAGCCGTCGATTTATGTAAAGAAGACCTTTCAATATGAAAAAGTATTCATTAGAAAACTTTAATGATGCAGTTTCAATGACAAAGTTCAAATGAAAACATTTGGAACATTTGTAACAATAGAATTCGTGATCCGTATATGTGCATACCGCACCACATTTTCTGTTGCTAAGTAGCAAAAAAAAAATTTTTATTTGCGCGCTGGTAAAAAAATTTCTTGGCAATTTACTAGTATCGCGAATTAACATGCATCCGAGATCCATTGACACCCTGGATTGATTCATTGACCATCCTGGATTAATTAATCCATGAAAAACATGGAATAATCACAAACTTACTTCATATTCATTACCATCCCATCGAAATCCCCGGATCATTAGATATTTTAGAACTAGTTCACCTGCTCACCTTTATTGTAGGATTTGCATTTAATAATACTGTAAATATATATTAATAGGAGTTTTATAATACATAGAAATTAATTTTAGGCGGATCACAACTTTTATATATGAAAACCTTTCTCAAGGTCAATTTAATTTGTTTAATTCATTATATATAATATTTCTAAAATGTTGAATAATTTAGATAAATAATAATACAGTTGCTATCATCAAAGAAAATATTATTATGATATTAAAGATAAAAGGGTTTTCATTAATGATATGTACTATGTCTAATTTGCTACCAATAGAATCTACGGGTTGAACAGGAGGTTTTGTGGAGGTGGAGTTTACAAATTCTTCTTTTGGAGCAAATAAAGTCTTATTTTCTATTCCAGGTGAAGTCCAGATAGTCAGTGGGCCTATGACTCCGAAAACAGTATACATTCCACTATTAACTATACCTTCTGTTTCAATACGAATATAAAATAAAGACATGTTCTTTACTGTACCATGAGCTATTAAAGGTACAATCCATTTGTACTGGAACTCATATAGACTAGAAGCTATTGAAGTACTCCATTCAGATTTTACTTTAGGCGCATATCTATTTTCAGAAGATTTTGGATTATTGTGTAAAGTCAACATGAAGTTTGTGAGAGGATTAATTGTTTTACAATCTTTACTCTGATACCAACGAATATAAACATTATAATAAGGCACTAGTACTGTATTAGGTGGTGGAGTTTCGATATCAATACAGAACATGTCATTTCCTGTCCAAGGTGAATAAACATTGAATTGTGAGTTTTTATCTTTATTCAGTCCTTTTAATTTTATTCCAGGAATATTATTACTGGCATCTGAATCTAATGGACTCTGCATTTGTGAGAAACCACCAGAATTTAGTAATGTTAATAAACCAACAAAAAAATAAATTGATGTTTTTAACAAATATAAATATAATAACACCATTTTCTTGTTTATTTTAAAGAACAACTATAATTGGAGTTTTATATTTTTGACTAATATAAAGGTTCAAAATGATGATGGATTTTCATCAATGACTTTTTCCTTTGAATTATTGGTGATATCAGTGAATTGAATGTCCCACTTTTTTATTATTTAAATAATGATCATGAGAACATTTTGCATTATTTTAAAATCAAAAAATAAATAACCTTGGTAATAAATTTCAACTAATTAATTATTATGAAAATTTAATTCACCTTATTTAATATTACAAATAAAAGAGCTAAAATCAAGATCATTTAATGGAACTATCTCGCTTTTTATTTTAATTTTCCAACATCATCTAATAACATTCTACTTGAATGATATGCATCTGGACGTAATTTGTGTACTTGCGAATTACTACTCGTACTGTATTACCGCTACCATAATTATTACTATTATACAAGTTTTCACCTTTATAAATTTCCTTTATTGTATTATCAGCAAAATCATAAAGCTCTCTAATGGTTAACATTTTGGTTGAATCCACATACCAATACATTTGTATCACTTGTACATAATCATTAGACATTCCCGATAACATTAATAGTTGTAATCCTTCACGATATCAAAAATTAAATGACGATTATGAGCTCTGACATCAAATGGTGGATATCTTGCAACATTTCCCACAATAGCATTCCTATGCTATACATATCTGTTTTTTTTGTGTTCTTTGCGTTATTCTTGCCTCTTTAAGTAGTTCGGGCACAATATATGATGCAATTACGTATATTACCACGTTGTAAACTACAGTGTATTAATCGACGGACCGTCTATAGACCAATTTATTATAAAATGTGAAAAAAATCTTTTTGATTTTTAAATTTTAAATTTTTTACTTTTAAAAATGGCAACATGTAAGAGGAAAAAGAGGAGTTGAATCGGTTCAAGGAAGGGGAAAACGACGGGGAATGGTTGGAAGACTTTAGGGGAAAGAAAGAACTTGATGAAGAGAAGACGAGGTTGGAGGAAAAAGAGAAAAAATTGGAGAAGAAGGCGGACGATTGGGGGCAGTGTATCAAGATATGTTACGTGGTGAAGAAGAAGGCAATGAACATCTATATATAGTAATTAATTATGTAATTATTGTTTCTCTAATTCAATGCAATGATGGTTGCAGAATAATAGTAAAAAATTTTGGGATGAAGTTGGAAAAGCAATGGATAATCTTTTTGGAGAAAATTGCAACACCCTTATTGTGACCACATGAAAATGTTGTGCTGATCTGGGTCCTGGTAAGGTACTTTGTATGTTTGTTGAAGCTTCTTGGCTATTGGATCCCAGTACTGTTTCATATGGCAAGTACACATATATTGGTTAATAGGTAATTTATCTTAATATCTAATATTAACATGATGTTTAACTATCATTGTAAAGATGACCATAATAACTTTCCATATAGAAGGTGCAGAAGAGCACTATCCAGGATTGGAGACTGCATATTTGGAATAATGACAGATACAAATTCAAGTATTGGAAATTTGGTTCCTAAAGAAAGTGATGATAAATCTGTAAGATTTACAAATAAGTTGCCCATACACAGCCTCTTATTTCTTCATTTATTTACTGTTCTATTTTATAGGCAAGAAAAGTTGGAGATGATGTGAAGACTCTGTTAGGCCCGTTTATACATGCTGCATCAACAGATATATACAGGTTCGAATTTTTTCCCAATTAAAAATGGTTATGGATACTAATGAAATTTTTGGTAGTGATAAAACAAAGTTACCCCAAGAAGTTGATAGTTTGAGAGAAATGATGGGATTTGATCTGGGCGTCCACTTTGGATGACAAATCTTGTAGCAACAGGTGACATTAATGGGACTATATCTTTGGTTAGGAATAAGCTGACTGGGTCAATTTTGCCCTTGGTATTGGGAAATAACAATAAAAATGCATAACTGCTTTATCACATTTTGGTTGTACTGTAGGCCTTTATTTTTGTCCTAGAGCAAAATTACCTTATGGCAACTATAATTTATGTTAATGAAAATAGAACACAAGTGTTAATTTATTATCCATCAGAACCCATTTTAGCTGAAGCAGTACTGGTGACTTTGCAAAATGATTATTATCGAAAAGCTACAATAACAGTATTGAATAATACAATTCTATAGCTGGAATAGTTAATTCTGGTGACCAAGGAGAACTTGGCATGAGAATCATTTTGCTGACTGCTTGGATATGCTGTATTAAAAAAAAAGAGGTAGTAGTTTATTTTTTTCTTGTAGAGTACCTGTCAAGGACTTCATGGAAGCACTTTTTCCCAGATTTGGAAAAATTAAGGATCATCATGATACATGGGAGGATTATGAAATTGGGTTTACACATTTCATCCAAATTACATATAAACCAGACTTGGATACATTTGAGAAAGTTTGGATGCATTATGATGCAATAAATCTAAAATATAATCATCAAGGTGGTGATATTCTGTTGGTTATCAAGCATAAAAATAAAAATGAATTTGGATGTATTGTCATTCAGGTGGTATTACTCATTTTCATATATTTTGCAAATATAATTTATATAAATTTACTCATTGATGATGTGCATTATTGTTATTGGTTAGGTGAAGAATTGGGCAGTTGTGAATCAAAATGTATATGATGATGTTGGCAGAAAATTAGAAATAGACTATATATATCCTGAGTAATAATCTGCAGATATTGTTAAAAATAATTTTATTTAACTATTTATGCTCAAATTGGTAAGAAATACAAGTACAATTTTTCATCTCCATGTTGAGCTTTAAATATATATATATATTTTCTCCAAACAGGTAAGGCATTTACAGTTGATACAGAAGTCATTTGTTACAATTATGGAAAATTTTCAGGAAGTTGGAAACTCAAACAAGCCTCTATAGAAAGTGATGAAAACAAAAAAAAATGCAGTTAATAGAATAGTGTTAGGATTGTCAAACTTTTATGAGGAGAGAACTTCTGGGTTTGAAGCAATGCAATCTTTTGTGCGTGCAAGAGATGATCCTTTTGCAAGAGAAGTGAATAGTGAAAAAATTAAGATAGCAAGTTTATTATCACACATGTTACCATTGTTTTATCAGCAAATCAAACAAGGATGATTTGTTTTAACTGTATTAGTTGTAAATTTTATAAGATTAATGTGTCTTAACTACCTTGATCATTCTTAGCTTTTCAAACATTTATACTTTTAAATTTTCACTCAATTTTCTAAGCTTATTGCGCATTAGACTTTTATGTTTGCTCAAGAATAAAAAAACAAAGATTGTCTGCAAAATTTCCAAATTCTGCAATTTTAACAATAAAGGAAATTCAATTGTTGATCATATTTTTTTGTTAAAAAATACAATGTGAACATAAAAATTATATATAGGGATAAGTGTATATGAAAAGTAATAATAAGTATAATGATTATAATGAATATCAAAAAGCAATTGATTTTTTAGAAAAAGTGGTTGTTCTTCAAGAATTCCCAAGGAACAATCTACGGAATCAAGAGAATTTCAAGTCTATTGCATAAAGCCCTGTAAAAAAATGACACACCAGAATATTTCCATTATATATCTGTGAATATGTTTATCACTCCGTAAATGTTCAGTTTATTTCATAAAAGCAGCAACCAGTTGAGTAGGCAATCCGGATTTTTTCCATGATGTCATTTATGTTAATATAGGGAAATTTGTAAATCTGGAATGTGAGAATAAGATTTTATAGTTCTGGAATATTATTAACTATAAACTCGCAAATAAAAACTGGCATTTTTTTTCCTTACAAAGCATTTTACTCGTTAACTGTAACTTGATTGAAACATACTAATATAATATTATTAATTAATTAGTCGCATGACATTTCTCGCAAGTTGTAAAATAATAAAATTTTTTGACGCATCCAAATTCAAGCATAAATGCAAATAATTATACTGTTATGAATATTTGTAGTTTAAAGTTTTTTTTTACATTTTATTCCTACATAAACAATAACGATTAAAATAATTAGTTAATATGAGCAAGCAACAATAATATACCAAACCAAGAGGAGACTTTGACTGGCTTGTAATGTCCTTTAACTGTGTTAATTATCGCTTAAAAGCAAATTCGTTCCCAAAAGCATTTAACTATTTCCCGAAAGTTTTTAAAAATTAACCACATTGGCAGAAGGTTCTCCCTAGCCCCCGAAAATGTTCCGACTTGTCAAAAAAAGAGAAGAGAAATGTAATGAGATATTTAATATTATTATTAAAATGCGTCAACAAAATTGTGATTTAAAATCAATATACTAAATATTAACTATAAATAAGTTTTGAATATTATGTGCAATAAAAGTCAGGCTTTCTTTTGAATCTAAGATCACTCAATTCGATCAAGTACTTAGCAAGATCCAAAAATATACGGTAATAGGTAAAGAACCCGGTCCCAAAAGGACTGATTAAAATCCCCAGTTTTGCTACAGCATGCCCATATTAGATGGATTGAACAAAAATGAGGGACCGCCTACTGAGGATATTGAACATGATAGTATTGAATAGGTGCCAAAGAAGTTTAAAATTGTTCATTATTTTTTACCAGTGTCACGTGCAACCAATAAAATACTTTTGTTCTATATATAAATGCACGGTCTCGCCTGGTGCGCTTATGGAAGGCCGACTTTACTGATATACTAATACAGGCAAGCATAACGGCATAGCTACTGGTAATAATAATAAAAATAACTTTTCGAAGGATCTCTAAATCTTACAAACTCTCAAAAAAAAATTTACACAAAACCTTTACATTAAAAAAGATCATTAAAATATTAAATTCAGTGAATTATTATCAGTTAAATCAAATTTAATTTCGTTATAGTAGATAGTTTTAAAATTTTAATGCTAGTATATATTATGGGACAAATTATGTTCTTTTTTCTAATTTTTTGCAAACCTTAGGGACAGGTTATATTTTAAACTTAATTTTGATCTGGGTCAAATCGTATAACAAACAGGAATTTTTGCTGCTGACCTATCTATATATGAAGTTTGCGGGTTCTGTGCAAACGCATTTTTCTGGTCACCCTATACGTTACGCCCATTTGTTAACATCAAAAAATAAATTGTTAATTTTGGACAAAATTTATTCATAGCAATTAAAAATAGATATACATAGATATTATTTTAAAAAAATTTAAAGTTACTTGTAAAATGGCTGGAATACAATTTTCATCTATAAACCAAATCTATTAGATTCTGACCAATTAATTTTACATATAGGACAAATCTTTTCGTTTTGTGAAAAATAACGATCGGCACAATGATTATGCAAACGAGCCTTACAATCTTGTAATTCGCATCTTTGTCCCTATCATAATATTTATTAAACATTAAACATTGGATATAATGAATGATATAATGAATGATAAATGATGATGATGATTTGCTTACTTTAGTTACAATTTCTAAACATACTACACACTCAAAAATATTTTCATCAAATTCTTCCTTTAAATAACTTTGTAATTCAAGAATTGTTCTTTGACTTAAAGAGTATTTTCCTTCACTAAATTAATACACACAAACAATATATATAAACGATGGTTTTAATATATAAATGTATAGTTTATCATTCCAACATACCGTGACTGTATCAACCATTTATCATTGACAAATTTTTGTAATAATGCTTCTGTTGCAACTTTAGTCATTTGAGTTTTAAGTTTAGATGATTCTTTTAATGCTATAATAGATGATACAGAATAGGTTTCATCATCTGCTGTAACAATTAATTCTATCTTTTTATCAGAATAATAAGTTATATTATTATTGATAAATTATAGATTAATATTATCGATAATTATAATAATCACAAAAGATCAAATAGATTTTTAAAATTTACCAAATGTTTAAGATATGAAATTTCTGAAGCAGTATATTCAGTAGCTAATTTTGCCACTTCATCGCCTTTAGTATTGACCTTTATTTTTATTTTTTTGAAAAAAATAACACTTTTAACCCAAAAAAATGTTTCTAAAAACAAAATAAGATAAAATATTACGACTATATACCAAAGCCCAAACAATATGACCATCTTCCTCATCAGAAGATTTTCTAAATTCTAAATCTATTGTATTCAATTTTTGATTAACTGTAGTAATAAAATTTTGAAAACTTTCTTGTCTATTATCTATTTATCAATATGATCATCAGTATCGTTATTATAAAAAAGTTTTAATGATTTAATAATATAAATTATTATTATTTATTACCTTTAGTTATTTCACAAACCTTTCTGTAAATTTCTATGCCTTCAACTTCGCTAAAAAAGCATCGAGAGATAGCACTTTGAACAAATAAACGGTGAGTATCTGTATAAACCATTTTTTACTATTTCCAGTGTTTGCAAAAAGAATATTATGAAGAAGACTAAAAAATTATAAATGTTAAAGCTGGAAATAATTCTGCCGATTTTTCATATTTACCTCTTTAAAAATTTTTTTTTAAAAGTCCAACTTTTTACGTGTCATTCGTGTTTAAATTTCTATCATTTTTTTTTTTAATGAACATCTAAAATTGGTTTGATAAATTTAGTTATTTGTGACCACATTTCACTTCATTTCAAAAGTATGATTCTAGCCCGGAAAATAAAAGGAAGCTCTATTAAAAGTTTTTGGAATTCTGAAAGTTCCATTCTTTCAAGAGCTCCTTTAGAGATTGGTGACTTTGTAGCAATCACAAAGTAATAATTAATATTATATTTATTGAAGATTATTGTGATAATTATGATTAAATTTTGATTAATGATAAAATAGAACAGGAAGAGAATTTGCTGGAATTATCACCAAGTTGCGAAAAGATCCTGACAGCAATGGGAAAAACACTATTTTACTTCATAATGGACATTTTTTAACACATCGAGATGATGATGTTTTCTTTCAAATACCTGGTTATGCTCACACAAAGGTAGCAAATGGAAATTTGTTAAATACTACTGGTTCTTCAATTCCTATAAACTATGCAAAAATTGGTGGTGATTTGTACAAATCTGCATTAATTCTTATGCAATCAAAAATCTTAGAATTAAGAAAAATCCATGATAAATATGCTCTTGAAGAAGATGTTGATACCATTAGTGTACAAGATATATCACGGAATATATTTAAATCTGACAAGTTAGAACCTGCACAATTATTAGCCGTACAAATTTTTTTGATGAAAGAATATACGCATTTTATACCAGATTCTACATCATTAACAGAATATGGAAAATTTGAAATAAGACCACAAAACGAAGTGAATTTGATTAATCAAGTTAAAGAATTGATTCGTTCAAATAATCAAAAATTTATCGATTTTCTAAAAAAGTCAGAATTGATAATAAAATACATGAGATCATTGACGATGGATAACTCAATAAAATTATCGTTTAACAAAGATGAAAATTTACCTGAATTTACAAGTGATGATCAACTTTTTATTAATTTTGTTAAAACTTTTATCCTACGTTCAAGATACTATCATGATACTGATGTATTCATAGCTGCAATTTTAAAGCCTTTAAAATTATATGATGGACCTTTAGACAAAGAATGTGCAACAATATTTTTAAAAGAAATTGGTGTATGGGCACCTTGGGAAAATCTACAAGTTTATGAGAGTACATTGAAATTAAATGGTCATGGAGTGTCAAGGAAATCTGATAAACAATTTGAATTAGCAACACAATTTGCTGAAAAATTAATAAATTCAAAACCTCATAATTCTATGATCAATAGTAATAATAATAATTCTAAAAGAAAGTCCAAGAAAACGATGATTAAGACGATGATTGATAAATTAAGTTCCGAAGACTTTTATCCGTATGATATATGTGAAAATATTCGACATGATTTTGGTAATCTTCCTGTTTACACAATAGATGATCCTACTGCGCATGAATTGGATGATGGGATATCAATTGAACGTGTCTCAAAATCATCATCACTAGATGGGTCTGATGTCTCTTCAACCTGGATACATGTTCATGTTGCTGATCCATCAGCATATATTCCGCCACATCATGCATTATCTAATATTGCATTTTCTAGAGTACAAAGTGTTTATTTTCCTGAAAGAAATTATCCAATGATCCCGTCAGTTATGAATGAAAAAAGATTCAGCTTAGGTGCTGATTCAGGGAAGACGGGAAATTATGTCATGACTTTTAGTTTAAGAATTGACGATAATGGAAATATATTAGATTATAAAATCAGACCTGGTATTGTTAGGAAGATTTATACTTTACATTATGATGATGTTGATGATTTATTGGTATGGGATTATGTTCCTGCTAGTAAGGAAGATATTGAATTTGTTCAGCAGCAACAACATTACCATCCTTATCCAACCACTTTGACAAAGATTAAGAAAAAACCTCCATCACCACAACTTCAGAAAGATCTTATTGATTTACAAAAAATTTCTGTTTTTCACATGCATAATCGTGTCAAGGCTGGTAGTTATACACAATACAATCTACAATCAAGCATTCAATTATCACCAAAGACTTTACCAGTTACCACCGTCAATCCTAATTATCCAATAGTTTTCTCTGGTGTGCCTAGTATACATGTGAGTTTAGATAAAGGCAACTTTTCACCATCCCGTATGATGGTAGCAGAATTTATGATCATGGCAGGTAGAGTTGCATCACAATATTGTCGTGAACACAAAATACCAATTTTATATCGCCTTCAAAATCCACCAGAATCGTCAGCTATTGAAGAGTTATTATCGAATATTGATATGAAAACTGGCTCCATACCATTTAGTTCAATAAACAAAATACGATCAACAATAAAACGTGTAGAACTTACAACTCAATATGGCCCACATTGGGCTTTAGGCATTAAGGATGGTTATATTAAAGTTACATCACCTTTACGTAGATATGTTGATCTTTTAGCTCATTGGCAAATAAAAGCTTCATTACTCAAATCACCTTATCCATTCCAAAATGATATTTTAATTGATTACTCTCGACATATAAGGAAACAAGAGAGAGAGATTTCTAGGCAATCTCAAAAAAGTTCAAAATTTTGGGTTTTAACGCTTCTGAACCGAATGATTAATCTTAATATATTGCCAGAATTAACAGGTTTGGTTATTGAAAAGGGTGAAAGTGATTCTAAACTAGTTTTATTAAGAGAATTTGGAATTCGCGGAAGATTAATTGAATCTGAAAATAGTGAAGTTGGTGATGTAATAAGATTGAAAATAAAAGAAATAAACGTGGAACGACTTGGTTTGGTTTTGACACCTACTATTTAATTTTACAGCTATATAAAATTGCTTGTGTATAGATATTTTATCTATTTATTTTTGTTAAAAATCTTGCAAATTTAGCCGACATCTTCCTTCCCTACTACTTGATAAAACAAACAATTTGGAAAATTTAAAAACTAGTTTGATGGAAAAAACAAATATGATATGTTTATTTAATTTGTGGTTAAAAATTCAATTAAAAATAAAAATTTATTAATAAATACATAGAAATGGATTAACTTTACTAAATATAATAATCTAAAAAATATATATTAATTAAATGAATGTTCGTTGGGCGAATGAATAAATGAATGAGTGTGATTTAATTAATTAATTATTTAAATTTTTTAAATCAAATTATCATACAATTTGATCCTAGTTAATTCGAAATCCTATGATTATTGGTTGTTTGTAGGCGTAGGATTATTCCAAGACAAATAAGCATGATCACCCAGTTTTCTAAAATAAAAAATTATAATAATTAACTCGATGATATAAAAAATTATATTAATATTACTATTGTCTACATAAAAATATTTTGTTACCTTGGTTTGTATAAATGTCTAGCAGTAAATGCACATCCAAGTAGCACACAAAGAATACCAACTCCAATATAAGCGAATCCCAAGAAAGGATTTTTACCACCAAGGAATGATACAGTGGAAATTACAAATGACTTGGTTCCACCATATCTAGTAACAGGAAATTCTTTTTTTTAAAAAATAATATTAATATTGTTCATTTAATTAATTATAAATGAGTAGCAAATAATGGTTTTTTTGAAAAGAAAACTTACTGTATTCAATTATAACTTCATAGGTTCCAGCTTTCAATGGCTCTATTTCATTTTTACCATAAAGCTTTCTGAAGCTAGGTAGACCAGCTGTTCGCATCCAGACTTGAAAAAGTTCATCGTTTGGAAGGTCAGGTGGTGGATATTCAGCTGTGTAAGTACCATTAGGATATCTATCAGCCCAATCGGGTGGTGGACGTATTTGACTGTAGTCATAAGTTGTTTTGCCATATTTTTGTCTGTCAGATGGCCATGCTATACCACTTTGACTAAAGTTATACGATCCTTCAATAACATCAAGATTTGATTCGCTTAAAAGTGAGAGATTACTGATTGTATCTAAATTAAAAAATATATATTAATATAAAATTACAAATAAAAATGTTTTAACAGCAACAACAATTTACTTGTCATAATTTACCATTGAATTGGGAGTTAGCAATCAAGCCACAAGGATAAATCGGAAAACCATCGGATGTAACGGCCATTGGTTTGCAATTTTTTTGTAAATTTGATGGACTAACAGCAACGCCTTTCAATTGATCAGGATCAAGACTTTTGACATAACGTCTATGATTTTGGTAAAAATTTGTTAAATGATAATAAAAAAAGACTGGAGGTTCCAATTGGTTTGGTATATCGAATCTTATTCTACAACTCCAATAGGATATCTTTTGGGGGTTAGATTGAATCGGTACAATAACTTGACGACTCCATTGTGTTGATCCAACAGATCCTGGAATCGCTCCAGAAAATGAAGTTTGAATATATTTAGATGGCATTTTTTCAAAAATTGGATAAATTGGGGCTGCTGAATCACAAAATGTATATTCAACATTAATTTCAGACACCTAAATTTATATATGTATGTAATTATTTATGAAGCAGCAATTAAAAATTATTTTATGTTATAGAAAAATAAAATGTATTTTGATAAATATCTATTTACATTGTTACTAGCCCATAACAATAAACCACCAAGTGGTGCAAAGATGATTCCAATGATAAAGAAAGTTGGCAAAACTGTTTTTGGTGTAAGGATAGGTTGCCATGCCTTTAATCGTTGTTGTTTAAAGGCGGTATCTAAAAAAAGCAAATGCTTTAGAGGTTAAAAACAGAATTCATCTGAAAATAAAAACTTAAACAAGTTCTTGAATCACTAACTCGCAGGTTTACGGCTCTTTGTTTCCGGAGCCATTTTGGTTTTTTTTGCTATTTTTTTTTAATTAATATTGTGTGAAAAACAATAAATACCATTTACTTGTTACACTAAACAGGAACACCAAATTTTGTGAAATGCCAAAACCTTAGTTTTTTTTTTAAATTTTAACTAATTGATAGTTCATAATAATAATAATACCATCGTTTTTCTGTGTTTAATATTATACAACATAAAATTCATTGGCGAGTTTGCAATATTGTGAGGATACGTTCTCTCACTAACCTTAGCCTATCCCAACAACTGGCTAATTTAAATCAGCAACGATAACAATTCTCCAACTTCAATCATAGATGCCAAAACTGTTTTTGCATTTGCAGAATATTTGGCGATACTTGAATTCTCGACATTCTTCATATGAATGAATCATGCTATGATTTATTTTTAATTAAGGAGTTTAAATGATTTCGGATATAACTTCGGCTACTATTAATATTAAAATTTCAGCTTTGGATTCAACGACTAAGAATGTATTACTTTTTAAAAAAACGAAATAAACAATATCAATCCAAGAGAAAAGATAGTAGCATTTATTGATGGAAACAAAATAAATAATTGAGAAGTTAGCTGGCTAATTTCAGTCTTGGTAACTTATATATCTAGGATAGATTGCTCACAAATCCAAAGTTTTTTCATGTATGCAGCCGAAATTAATATTAATATTAATATTAATAGCAGCAGAAATATATATCCGAAATTACTAATACCAATTTTCTCATTGCATGCTGTAATTTTGTTTTTTTATGTGTAATGTAATTTGACCAAAGAAAATTTTTTAAAAAAACAGCCAATCGTAAAATGTGTAATAATGGGCTCGATATCATTGTAGCTTTATTATACAAAACTTAAGCTATAAAAATCCACTTCGTTGATCTACTGTCACGAGACTACAATAATTATATAAAAGGAAAGTGATAAACGGACTAACTTTTTTATTACCTCATGAAGTATATAAGCTATTTTTTACTTTGTAAAAACATATTCCTAAAATCAGCATTTGTCTTTTTATTGCCTGAAGAACTAGAAATATTGCTGTCATTATTATGATCCATTTGAATCGTTGCCTCAGCTTTAAAATTATTATCTTCTGTAGTAACGGTCGCGGAAACATCTAAAAAAAAATTTTTTTTTTACTATATCATTTACATTGATTTATTATCAAAGTTTAAATTACCTTCTTTATTCAACAAAGATTGTGGATTTTTTTTAGGTGCGATTATTTTAGCCGATGGCTTTTTAAAAGGTCTGGGTTTAGGTACTGTAACTGTGAACGATTTTAACTGATCGCTAATATAAATTTTTAAAAAGTTAATAAGATATCCAAAATATGCATTATGGAAAAAATTTAACCGTGAAAATTTCACAACATTAAATAACAAAATTTATTGAATAAAAGTTGATATCTAAAAACCTTTTTTTATTTGCCTCGCTTTTTTGTAGAACATCACGATTAGAACTATTATTTAAAACATATAAGTATAAAATCAAATATTTTACAATAATCAGTAAAGACGAAAAATTTTAATACCTTGATGGAGATCGGGCTTTCTTCAAAGAAGGATCTGATACTAAAACTATTAATTTTTCACCAGAAACCAGTTCATAATCATTCAATTCTAATGCAGAATGAGCTGATTCCTTTAATAAAAATTTTACTTGTCAATAATAAACATTATCATTAAATTTAAATTTAATTAAACACAAATGATAAAATACTCGATCTTTAAATTCCACATATGCAAATCTTCTTTTCTTGACAACTTTATTTGGTACACGAATTTCAATAATCTCACCATACTAATTCATTTTATTAAATGATGTAATTAGATTTTTTTAAAGTGATAATAATTAAAACTATAAAGAATATGTTCTAGCAATGAGATACGCATATGATTGTTTACCTTTTTAAATAATTCATGCAAATCTGTTGATTCAGGGAAGTTGGTGACGAATAAAGTTCTTTCGGATGTCCTGTAAACTGAAATTTCATTTTCATCGATTCTTTTTTTATCTTTAGTTAATGCTGCAAGAACACTTTCCTTTAAAATTTAAATATGATTAGATTAATGAACAACATAAAATCAATAATAAACAGATTTCTTTATTTAACCAAAATTAATAAAATATTACTCTATTAACAAATTCAATAAATGCCAGTTTTTGCATAGTTTATAGGAATTGAAGAACCAGTAGTATTTAACAAATTTCCATTTGCTACCTTTGTGTGAGCATAACCAGGTATTTGAAAGAAAACATCATCATCTCGATGTGTTAAAAAATGTCCATTATGAAGTAAAATAGTGTTTTTCCCATTGCTGTCAGGATCTTTTCGCAACTTGGTGATAATTCCAGCAAATTCTCTTCCTGTTCTATTTTATCATTAATCAAAATTTAATCATAATTATCACAATAATCTTCAATAAATATAATATTAATTATTACTTTGTGATTGCTACAAAGTCACCAATCTCTAAAGGAGCTCTTGAAAGAATGGAACTTTCAGAATTCCAAAAACTTTTAATAGAGCTTCCTTTTATTTTCCGGGCTAGAATCATACTTTTGAAATGAAGTGAAATGTGGTCACAAATAACTAAATTTATCAAACCAATTTTAGATGTTCATTAAAAAAAAAAATGATAGAAATTTAAACACGAATGACACGTAAAAAGTTGGACTTTTAAAAAAAAATTTTTAAAGAGGTAAATATGAAAAATCGGCAGAATTATTTCCAGCTTTAACATTTATAATTTTTTAGTCTTCTTCATAATATTCTTTTTGCAAACACTGGAAATAGTAAAAAATGGTTTATACAGATACTCACCGTTTATTTGTTCAAAGTGCTATCTCTCGATGCTTTTTTAGCGAAGTTGAAGGCATAGAAATTTACAGAAAGGTTTGTGAAATAACTAAAGGTAATAAATAATAATAATTTATATTATTAAATCATTAAAACTTTTTTATAATAACGATACTGATGATCATATTGATAAATAGATAATAGACAAGAAAGTTTTCAAAATTTTATTACTACAGTTAATCAAAAATTGAATACAATAGATTTAGAATTTAGAAAATCTTCTGATGAGGAAGATGGTCATATTGTTTGGGCTTTGGTATATAGTCGTAATATTTTATCTTATTTTGTTTTTAGAAACATTTTTTTGGGTTAAAAGTGTTATTTTTTTCAAAAAAATAAAAATAAAGGTCAATACTAAAGGCGATGAAGTGGCAAAATTAGCTACTGAATATACTGCTTCAGAAATTTCATATCTTAAACATTTGGTAAATTTTAAAAATCTATTTGATCTTTTGTGATTATTATAATTATCGATAATATTAATCTATAATTTATCAATAATAATATAACTTATTATTCTGATAAAAAGATAGAATTAATTGTTACAGCAGATGATGAAACCTATTCTGTATCATCTATTATAGCATTAAAAGAATCATCTAAACTTAAAACTCAAATGACTAAAGTTGCAACAGAAGCATTATTACAAAAATTTGTCAATGATAAATGGTTGATACAGTCACGGTATGTTGGAATGCTAAACTATACATTTATATATTAAAACCATCGTTTATATATATTGTTTGTGTGTATTAATTTAGTGAAGGAAAATACTCTTTAAGTCAAAGAACAATTCTTGAATTACAAAGTTATTTAAAGGAAGAATTTGATGAAAATATTTTTGAGTGTGTAGTATGTTTAGAAATTGTAACTAAAGTAAGCAAATCATCATCATCATTTATCATTCATTATATCATTCATTATATCCAATGTTTAATGTTTAATAAATATTATGATAGGGACAAAGATGCGAATTACAAGATTGTAAGGCTCGTTTGCATAATCATTGTGCCGATCGTTATTTTTCACAAAACGAAAAGATTTGTCCTATATGTAAAATTAATTGGTCAGAATCTAATAGATTTGGTTTATAGATGAAAATTGTATTCCAGCCATTTTACAAGTAACTTTAAATTTTTTTAAAATAATATCTATGTATATCTATTTTTAATTGCTATGAATAAATTTTGTCCAAAATTAACAATTTATTTTTTGATGTTAACAAATGGGCGTAACGTATAGGGTGACCAGAAAAATGCGTTTGCACAGAACCCGCAAACTTCATATATAGATAGGTCAGCAGCAAAAATTCCTGTTTGTTATACGATTTGACCCAGATCAAAATTAAGTTTAAAATATAACCTGTCCCTAAGGTTTGCAAAAAATTAGAAAAAAGAACATAATTTGACCCATAATATATACTAGCATTAAAATTTTAAAACTATCTACTATAACGAAATTAAATTTGATTTAACTGATAATAATTCACTGAATTTAATATTTTAATGATCTTTTTTAATGTAAAGGTTTTGTGTAAATTTTTTTTTGAGAGTTTGTAAGATTTAGAGATCCTTCGAAAAGTTATTTTTATTATTATTACCAGTAGCTATGCCGTTATGCTTGCCTGTATTAGTATATCAGTAAAGTCGGCCTTCCATAAGCGCACCAGGCGAGACCGTGCATTTATATATAGAACAAAAGTATTTTATTGGTTGCACGTGACACTGGTAAAAAATAATGAACAATTTTAAACTTCTTTGGCACCTATTCAATACTATCATGTTCAATATCCTCAGTAGGCGGTCCCTCATTTTTGTTCAATCCATCTAATATGGGCATGCTGTAGCAAAACTGGGGATTTTAATCAGTCCTTTTGGGACCGGGTTCTTTACCTATTACCGTATATTTTTGGATCTTGCTAAGTACTTGATCGAATTGAGTGATCTTAGATTCAAAAGAAAGCCTGACTTTTATTGCACATAATATTCAAAACTTATTTATAGTTAATATTTAGTATATTGATTTTAAATCACAATTTTGTTGACGCATTTTAATAATAATATTAAATATCTCATTACATTTCTCTTCTCTTTTTTTGACAAGTCGGAACATTTTCGGGGGCTAGGGAGAACCTTCTGCCAATGTGGTTAATTTTTAAAAACTTTCGGGAAATAGTTAAATGCTTTTGGGAACGAATTTGCTTTTAAGCGATAATTAACACAGTTAAAGGACATTACAAGCCAGTCAAAGTCTCCTCTTGGTTTGGTATATTATTGTTGCTTGCTCATATTAACTAATTATTTTAATCGTTATTGTTTATGTAGGAATAAAATGTAAAAAAAAACTTTAAACTACAAATATTCATAACAGTATAATTATTTGCATTTATGCTTGAATTTGGATGCGTCAAAAAATTTTATTATTTTACAACTTGCGAGAAATGTCATGCGACTAATTAATTAATAATATTATATTAGTATGTTTCAATCAAGTTACAGTTAACGAGTAAAATGCTTTGTAAGGAAAAAAAATGCCAGTTTTTATTTGCGAGTTTATAGTTAATAATATTCCAGAACTATAAAATCTTATTCTCACATTCCAGATTTACAAATTTCCCTATATTAACATAAATGACATCATGGAAAAAATCCGGATTGCCTACTCAACTGGTTGCTGCTTTTATGAAATAAACTGAACATTTACGGAGTGATAAACATATTCACAGATATATAATGGAAATATTCTGGTGTGTCATTTTTTTACAGGGCTTTATGCAATAGACTTGAAATTCTCTTGATTCCGTAGATTGTTCCTTGGGAATTCTTGAAGAACAACCACTTTTTCTAAAAAATCAATTGCTTTTTGATATTCATTATAATCATTATACTTATTATTACTTTTCATATACACTTATCCCTATATATAATTTTTATGTTCACATTGTATTTTTTAACAAAAAAATATGATCAACAATTGAATTTCCTTTATTGTTAAAATTGCAGAATTTGGAAATTTTGCAGACAATCTTTGTTTTTTTATTCTTGAGCAAACATAAAAGTCTAATGCGCAATAAGCTTAGAAAATTGAGTGAAAATTCAAAAGTATAAATGTTTGAAAAGCTAAGAATGATCAAGGTAGTTAAGACACATTAATCTTATAAAATTTACAACTAATACAGTTAAAACAAATCATCCTTGTTTGATTTGCTGATAAAACAATGGTAACATGTGTGATAATAAACTTGCTATCTTAATTTTTTCACTATTCACTTCTCTTGCAAAAGGATCATCTCTTGCACGCACAAAAGATTGCATTGCTTCAAACCCAGAAGTTCTCTCCTCATAAAAGTTTGACAATCCTAACACTATTCTATTAACTGCATTTTTTTTTGTTTTCATCACTTTCTATAGAGGCTTGTTTGAGTTTCCAACTTCCTGAAAATTTTCCATAATTGTAACAAATGACTTCTGTATCAACTGTAAATGCCTTACCTGTTTGGAGAAAATATATATATATATTTAAAGCTCAACATGGAGATGAAAAATTGTACTTGTATTTCTTACCAATTTGAGCATAAATAGTTAAATAAAATTATTTTTAACAATATCTGCAGATTATTACTCAGGATATATATAGTCTATTTCTAATTTTCTGCCAACATCATCATATATATTTTGATTCACAACTGCCCAATTCTTCACCTAACCAATAACAA
>CAUDNR010000392.1:17282-30968 GCA_958430865.1 Entrophospora sp. SA101
TTGTTGAGTTATTCCGTGATAATCGTTTCCAAATTTTCACTTCGTGATACATGTAAATCATTTCCGATTTATATGTTTGTTTCCTGTGATTTATAATTTACTATTTTACAGTATCCTACAATATATGAATTAATTAAAAAGTCACATGAAATTTTAAATATGATTCAGGCAGAGGAAGTTGGAAAAATTATATTAGAGGATTCAGAAATGAGGTGGTATTCACCTAACAATGCTCTTGTTTTTGCATCATTTTTTGATTTAAGATTCAAAAATTTGAATAGTTATCAAAGAGTGAGTTTTCTTTAAATTTATAAATTTAAAAATTCTTTGTTGTATTTACTTTTAATTTATTATTAAATATTATTTAAAGGAAATATGAATACATGCTCTAACAGAACTTAAAATAATATATGAAGAAATAAAATATTCTACTGCATCATCACCCAATTTTACACAGCCTGTCCAAGCAATTAATAAAAATTCTGCAATGGCCTCCTTTTTTTCAGTATCAACTAGAGAAATAGCTGAATTAGACAGAGATGAATTTGAAGAATCATATAAAAACATACCCCAAGTGCTTCCTGCTGAAGAAAATGAACCATTAAAATGGTGATAATGAAAAAAAAATCCCAATACTTGCTATTTTAGCCAAAAAATATTTGGCAATTCCTTCTTCAGAAGGACTTTTCTCCGATGCAGGACAACAAATTACTTTGTTACAAAATAGACTTAGCTCACAGTCTGACCATATTCTTTTTTTGAAATTGATCAAAAAATTTGTTGATAATTTTTTATCCATCAAAGAATAATAAAAAATAAAATTTTAAAATTTATGTTGTAAATAAAACGGAATTTATTGAAGTGACATCCAATCGTGTTTTGGACATGTGACCTAGATTCTTTCATTTTATTAATACTGTAATATGTAAAAGTTGTGAGCTCATAAGCATAAAACAAATAAAGCTACTACTGCTGTACGAGGAAGTCCCTATTTTGTTGACGCGATTTGAAAAAACAATCAAGAGTCCATCATACCAAACATTATCATCTTGGTCGGTTCAAAAAGAAAGACATGTTGTTTATCAATAGCAAGATATATATGTTTTTATTATTTTATACAAATGTATTGTTGCAATCAAAACATGAAGCAGATTACAATTGGTATCATTTTTGCTTTTCATAATTATTATTAACATTAATACTAAATAATAACATAATTATAAAAAGATGTCAAAGGATGAACACAACTGCTGTTGCAGATTTGACGTGTAACATTTTATTATAGGAAATTGGCAAGCATCAACACACTATCCAACATTTACAGTCATTCTCACATTCCTCACGTCACAAAGGCTAATCTTACCAAGCTTCGCCTGATGATACAATGATGCAACTAAATTCTCAGGGAGGTGGCACACGGCCCTGGAGTTTATTGAAACTGCATCATTTCCAAGGATGTTTTGTGAATCCTACCTAACTTTACCTCACGGAACATGAGCTGGCATTACTTGGATATGCATGCTGCTGCAGGAAGAGGTTGTGATTCGGTATGGGTTTCTGGTATGTTTTGGCATTATAAGGAAAGATCTAAAATATTGTTTATTTTATGTAAATTAATTCATTAAAATTCTGTTTCTTTGATACTAACCAAATTTATAATTTTGAGTAGGGTCATGTGGTAACAGCCGGGGAAAGATAAAGAAGTTTTTGTCCATCTTATATTAAGCCTTCCAACATGTCTGATGGCTCACCTGTGGAAAAAGTTCCATGGTGCTGAGTCGTACTTAATTATGCCGTCTTGCATGGTTTGTGATAGGAAACATTTATTAAATCTGACACCTGTAATCATCATCAGATTTATTATTGATTTTTAAGGTACTACACAACAGGAAGGAAAAATTATTTTTTTGATCCTTGCCATTTATTTATTTTTTGTGAATCTCAAAGACCTGGATAGACACACATTATTGTTTTTAAATTGTATCCCTTAAAAAAATTTCATTTTCTGCATGCTTTGGTATTATGTATTACTTGGGAGATGCACTTTTTTGTTATGTCAATGACAACATTAAATGTATTATAATCATCACAAATATTTAAGGGTAGAGTTCTGTCACACGGTATATTATGAACGTCTCATGGTAAATCTCAATATTTTAGTTATAACAATTTCTGGAAATCAATAAAATAATTGACTCACGGAAAATATTCTAACATCCTAAAATCTAACAGACTTTAATTCTTTAAATTTAATTTAAACGAAGGAATTTAAATAATTGGATCACTTTAGAAATAACTTGAAAATAATTCTACACAGAAGGTTCAAGTAATACATTTAATTAGAATAAATTATTTCAAAGAAATCATGATAGAACCTTTAACATGTATAAATAATGTTGTAATTTTCTCAACTTCACACATAATTATTAATCATAATAATTAATAAATCATCATAACAAATAACACTGACCTTGATCTTGTTGTCTTCAAATATTATACTTTTGTAATGATAATAAATCTCTCTAACAATGAATACATACTAATCCCATGCATAATTATTTTCTCTTATTTTATGTTTCTTTTCTTTTTTTTAGTGAGGCAATATTTAATAATTTTTATCAAGTAGTTTTGGAGACGTACCTGACTTGGTAGCAAAGAGGAAAATGGTTAGAAGGGCACCCACCAAGAAATGTGAGTGTAAAATCTAAAGAAGATATTAGTATTTCTTAATATAAGAAATTGGTTAATGATAGTAAAAGATAGTTTTGAGAGTAAAGCATAAATATACATTCATGGAATTGTTGTTATGATTTAGTATAAATAAATTTGAAGAAATTGTTATAACTAAAATATTGAGATTTACCATGAGACATTATAATATGATATACTGTGTGACTAAACTCTACCCTTAAATTTGTGATGATTATAATACATTCAATGTTGTCATGACCCTACTCAAAATTATAAATTTTGTTAGTATCAAAGAAACATAAAATTTTAGGGAATTAATTTACATAAAATAAACAATATTTGGATCTTTCCTCATAATGCCAAAACATACCAGAAATCCATCCTGGATCACAACTTCATCCTGTAGCAGCATGCATATCCAAGTAATTCCAGCTCAGGTAAAGTTAGGTAGGATTCACAAAACATCCTTGGAAATGAAGCAGCTTCAATAAACTCCAGGGCCATGCACCACCTCCCTGAGAATTTAGTTGCATCATTGTATCATCAGGCAAAACTTGGTAAGATTAGCCTTTTGTGACATGAAGAATGTGTGAGAATGACTGTAAATGTTGGATAGCATGTTGATGCTTGCCAATTTCCTATAATAAAATGTTACACGTCAACTCTGCAACAGCAGTTGTGTTCATCCTTTGACACCTTTTATAATTATGTTATTATTTAGTATTAATATTAATAATAATTATGGAAAGCAAAAATGATACCAATTGTTTATTATTATCCATGATAAAGAGTCTTGTAATTACCCAAGACATGACAAGTTCTGCTCCATGTTTTGATTGCAACAATACATTTGTATAAAATAATAAAAACCATATATATCTTGCTATTGATAAACAACATGCCTTTCTTTTTGAACCGACCAAAATGATAAACATGAATAATGTTTGGTATGATGGCCATTAAAATCGGATGATCTACACGATTTTTGTTTGTTTTAAGTAGAAATACGACTATCTTATACTAAAAATATTACACGAACAAAAATTTGGTATTAACTAAATGATTTACAAAATCCGGGTCAAAATCTTATTGTCGTTGTGTATTTTCTACTGAAACAACCCCATATGACAACCATAAAATCTGAGAGCTGAAATCAATTGAAACTTTAAAAAGATGCTATCTGTGGAAAATAATAACAAAAATAACATCAATTCTTGCAAAATAGATGTATATCCTACACAATTTTTATTTTTATTTCATTTGTCAAACACTTGAATATATATATATATATATATTTGTTTGACTATAGACAAATGAGTTATCTATCTGTTAATAATTAAATAATATTTAGAAACAAAAAAGTTTTTATATTTTAATTAATTATATAATAATCAATTATTTATCATCTGATAATCAATCTGATCTAATAACTAAATCAGATAAATCGACATCTGTCCCAGGTTCATTAAGGAATGGACTGTGATTTTCAAATTGACTAAATAATTTAAATGATATATAATAAATGATTTTTAAAAATGAACAAAAAACAAAAGAGAAAAAATCAAATTGATGAAATAATCATTAATTTACTTACTAACGATTCCTTAGTCTATAAATTGGTGGAACTTGTGCTTCACCAAAAATAATCCTAATAGTTATAATAATTACATAATAAATAAACGTGTATGTATGTATGTATGCATGCTTTGGATAGTCAACGCATTAAAGTCATCCATTTATTTATTTCTCTACTAAATATTCTTCTTACTTGTCTTTTGATTGTTCAACAGCAAAATATAAATGTTCTAAATTACGTCTTCGATATTCAGATTCTGGAGTAATCAATGTTTCAATGTACTTTGTAAATTATATATAGAAAAGAAAAGAGAGAAAGGAAAAAGAAAATTAATAGTAATAATAAATTATACACACACACAAACACACACACACACACTAACCTCTGTAATTGGATGCTTTTTCTAAATAGTTAATAAAGAATACAAAAAGTTAATACAGATATTCTTAATCAATTACATAATAAACTTGTGTATTAAATATTAACTAAAACAAAAAAATTTACTTCTCCATTTTTTGTAATGTATTGACCAAAGTGATACCACGCAAACCCTGCTAAAACAAATAACAATGCGTTTCTCCATGCCGCTGAATTAAACCCTTTTTAAATAATTTGATTAATTAATCAATAATTATCCATAAATGAAAAAAAGTAAGCATATATATGAAGAATTTGTTTTCAAATAAATTGATAAATAAACACCTTCTTTTCGAACTGCATTTTGAGTGTTTGTAGCATAATTATTACGTAGTAGTAGTATTCTAGTTTTATTGTTGTTATTATTAATAGAATGTGAAAAGTGAGTGGAAAAGAATTTTGGTCGCCAAATTCGATTCATTCTTTATATCATAATAATTAAAAAAAAAATTTTCACAATTTAGAAATTCGTACAACAACGATTTGTGAAATTTGTGGGATAATAATAAAGGATATAAGTAAATTTGTAAACAAAAAAAAAAAAATTACCATCAGTAGGGAAGGAGTTGAAGTAAAAATAGATGGACCGACTTGATTAAATGTAGAAGAATTCAAGTACATTCTACAGCACACAAGATTGAACAAAGCCTAAAATATCAAGCTATTTTTGAAGCACCAACTTATTGATTGGCAACTTTACAAAAAAAATTTTCATTTGGTGAGTTTACATGATCATGTGAAGAAACGACACACATGATGGGAAATTCTTTGTTCTTTGTTGTATAATTGTAGTATAATCTTAAAGATCTTTAAGATTCCGTATGTATGAAATTTATGCATTAGTATCATTGGCTCTGGTTTCCCCTAAAACTTTTAAGGGTAAGGGCAAAGCAATTTTCAAATTTAGAATAGTTTTCTTGGCAAAACTTTGTCCATTTGAGTTAGTGAATAATTACAGATGCATCAAACTTTTTTAATGGCAAATTAAATCTAATCAAAAGTAAAAAATTATATTTGAGAAGATAAAAGCAAGGATTTATGGTTTGAAGCCTGATTTTGTAATTAAATGTAATGATACGAAAATATTCGAGGAATTTGGAATTTGTTTTAGAGGAGTGGAAATGAAGACAATTAAATAATAATAATTTATTATTTGTAAATTAATCGAGTAAATAAAATAAATATTATTCTAAGTAAAAGAGATAAAAAAGACATCTTAGTAATAAGTATTATTATCAACAAGGTTAGTAATAAGTATTATTATCAACAAGGTTAATAATAATAAATAAATAAATGTGTATGTGTTATTGTGCGTATGCGAATTATATAAATAGTTCAATCCTTTGTGCTATAATCTTAGTCTATTTATAAAAATAAAATTATATCAAGTAATACGAAAAAAAAAATTAAATGAAAAATTGTTTGCATTGTTTTTTTGTAATCAATCAATCATTCATTCATTGTTTTATGAAAGGGGTAATTTCGGCCATTTGATCACAAACCATTCCATCATAAAGCAAAGCGAGGAAAGACGGTGCAGGCGGGAAGATGGTTTGATCTGGAGGCATATCAACCGTAATCTTGTAAACATTTGAATCAGCTGTTGCAGGTGGTTGAACAAGTGTTATAGCCAGTTCAACGTATCTTTGCGACATGTGTTGAGAATGTGTGACAAAACCAAAATGAATTATTGAAGCGGTAAGTAATGTTTGTTGGAAGTTGGTGACTGTTAACTTAAAGGTGATTTCTAATGATTGTTTATAATGTGCTAAAAGCGTTACAGAATTCAAGTTATATCCAGCTACGGTTAGAATGGAGGGTCTTGGTTTACCCGTTAAAAGTGCCGGTGGTGTAAACAATTCGATACGATATCTTTTTATATTATAAATAAATTGAATACGTACACACATATATATATATATACAGTTAGAGAGAGAAGTTAAAAAAACCAATTTTTAAAAAGTAAAAATAAAGAAGAAAAGTTACTAACTCTGTTGGGTATGTTGATCCAACTTCAATATTTGGTTGTGGATTACTTCCAGCAATTATTATTCTACCGTCACCTAATAAAGATGCAACTGAGTGATACATTCTTGAAATTGTGGATGGTGCAAGTTTTTTGTATGTTTTTGCAGTAACATCATAAAATGAAGGTGCATAAACTGGGTCATTACAAATATATAATGGATTTTCTGGTTTTCCTTTGTCTATATAAAACAACCATTATATTGTTATTATTATTATTATTATCATGATAATTTAAATAAAAGAATTAATACTAACGAAATCCGGCATATCCTGTAGCACCGCCATTAAAAAACAAAAGATTTCCTTCAGATGTAATAACAACATCCGGCATAACTCTTGCTTGACCACCAAAATCATCCATTACCCATGCTGGAGTATCTACACTTAAATTTAATCTACCACATGAAGCATCAGCAGGAGAAAGCGGAGTAGCCCCAGTTCCACCACCACATACCATTATTTCTGCAGCATAATTTGTAGCTGGTCTTAATGGCAACAAGACTGAAGTACCAGTCAAGGGATATACACGTGGAGAAACTCCAGGCATGTCAGGATAAGTTTTCAAAGTTGTGGTAGTATCTAAATCAACAAGTATACTTTTTTTATTGGCAAACACAAAAGCTACATTCTTCAATTCGGCATTAGGTATTACATGCACGAATGGATAAAGATTATATGGCAGGCTAAAAATAATTTTTTAAATAAATAAATAATACATTATTAGATTAGAATAATAATTGAAGTGATGTTAATAATAATGATGATATTTATCATAGCAATATTAATGGTAACAGTGCACACTTACGTATCAACCAAAAATTGGAAATTGAGTGGCACAGCTGGTGAACCATCAGCAGTTGGAAAGAATTCATAACTAGGAGAATTGATTTCAGCTCTGTTAGGACCGGTTGCTTTTTTGGAACCACCCATTGTCATTACTCTTCCATCTGGCATTCTAAAGAAGATAATCATTTTATTGAATTACATTCAATAATAATATAAAAAACGTGATAACAATAATAATAACAACAATAATAATGCTTACGTAGCCATAGTAGGGTACCATCTATAATTTGTCATGAAATTAATTTTTTCGTACATAGTACCAACAAAAGGATCATAAATTCTAATGGTGTTACCACCGTCTTTAAAGTTATTCTATTGGTTGAGCAAAATATTGTGAAATACAATTTTTTTAAATGAAGAAATAAAGAATCGGATATAAACAATAACTTACACCAGGTTGACCACCACCATCTGATATCAATGAACCATTACTATACCATGAACCCGCAGAACAAAAAGTATTAGTGGCCAGATCAATCGCACGAACATTTTTTGTTGTTAGATCGAATTCTGCAGCAATAGCAGATAAGCCATCGGATTGTTTTAATTCATTTGCTTCGACTAAAAAAAGATAATGTTGATGTTAGTTGGCTGGTTATTAATGGGGTTGTAATTGATTGACATGGGTAGAATTGATTAATTAATCACCTTTATCAATAAATAAAATTTTAGTCGATGATAAAACCGCCATGTGCATTGCAGAGACACCAGATCTATTAAAGATCGACAATTATTAATTGAGATTGATCAATTGGTTGATGGTTTACTAAAAGCAAATTCAGAAAGAATATTACTACTTACAATCCATATAACTCCCACGTTCCTAGAGTTGGATCATCAGCTCTTTCTAAAAAACATTAGAAAGATAATTTAATAATTAATTCATTTTGCTAGTTGTTGATTAATCAAATAATTACTTTGATAATGATCCCAATGCATAGGAGATCCCGTGACCAAAATTGTAAACAATAAACATAATGTCAACAACAAATTAAGACTTGGGAACATTATATTTTTCTTTTTTTAAATTCAAGGTTTTTATTATTCAATTATTTTTATAATTTTAGTTTTTGTTGTTTGTTTTTTTTATTTAAAACGAAACTTCTTTGATCATTATATTACAATAACAAATATTTAAAAATATTTATTATTTGAGTTTTTATTATTATTTATTGTCAAGAAAGGAGAACTTTCAAAGGAATAAAAAAATAAAAATAAAAGAAATTTTATTCGTAAAAAAAAAAAAAAAGAATTTATTATTTATCTAAAAAATAAAAATAGCAATAATGTATATAGAATGGAAATAGTAATAATGTATATAGAATGGAAACAGTAATACCATGCTAACTTGATCCAGAATATTGATAATTGAAAGTTAAATAAAATGGTCGGATTAAAAATTTTTTTTTTTCATCAGGATCGTAGTCGTAAATAATGCATTAATAAAAGCCCTTCCTAATATGGTTAGAAGCTGATTATTATATAGTTGTGCAAAGTAAATAAAATAATACATACATTTGTTTGAATTAGTCAGTTAATTTCTAAAAAAAACGCAAACGATCAATGATTTTATTTATATATACACATATACAAACATACATACATCATCATTTTTGGCCTTCCTTGGCATTGGCATTCCCTAAAGGATTTTTTTCCCCGTAAAATTCCAAAAATAAAAATTTGTGCGACTAAAAAATAAAAACACATTTATTTTTATTGTAATGTTAATAAATGATGGAGGGGGGGGGGGGCTAACCGACAATAAAAAATTCTCGTATTTTCTAAACAATATCCCGATTGGTTTTTGTTTTAATAATCTAAAAATATAGAAAGTTCATATTTATCAAAGATTAAAAAAAAAAATGACCTGATGTATTATTTTTAATCCATTTTAAGTAAATAATTGTATAAATAAGAATATAAATTAGTAGTGGTAGTACAATACATCATCCATTTGTCGCGAAAAACAACTAAAGAATTTTATTCATAGTACTAATTTAACTGGCCAAGACCAATTCACCAATCTTAATAAGTCAATTTATTATTGGAATATTCTCTAATCTCTGAAATTTATCCCAAGATAAGCATAAACAATAAATTTGCGTTACTAATGATATATTCTGGTAAAATTTTAACCTTAATTTTACCTATATTCAACAAATATATGGCATTATTCACACAGAAAAATTTTTAATCAACAATCTTGTTTATTAACGATTTTTATTAATCGAAATTTAATCAATTGATCAATATTAGTATATAAGATGTGGATCACACACCATATTAAATCTTATGAAAAACAAGTAAAAAAATTTAAAAAAAAAAATAATAATAAAAATAAATACAATATTTAATTAACCTATTTGGGTATTAAAATCCTAATTTAGCTTACAATAATTCCAATAGTGGCTTATATTTTTATAATTATGACGTCCCGGTCAAAATTCCGGACTCAGTATTGGGCGAACGTTGCTAATATAAGTCACTTCCGTCATAATGACAGCTAGTCATAATGAATAATGATGCCAAATAAATTTATTCCCGTTATAATAATGTATCCCGTTATACTTATTAAATTAATTGTATATGAGGACAATGAATTGAAAGTTATCCTATTGTAAAATTGTATAATAATAAAATAATTGACTGTTATAGAAGTATGCTGCGGTGCAATACAGTGTATGCCATGCAAATGACAATCAAAAGCTTTGTTGATCAATAAATGATTAAATGATCAACATTTCGTGCAACGATTATGTAAATGCATAGTTGTGACTGTTCTTTAATAAAAAATCGTGCCTTTTTCGTTTTAAAAAAGCATTTTTATCCAAAAGAACCTCTTTTAAGTATTTCGCAACAACAACAACAAAAAAAAAGAAATATGCAAGTGTGCTAAACATAATCCTAGTTTAACTCGGGATAAATTAGCTAAAAAGTTTTTGAAATTAGTCAAAGCACAGTTCAGTAATTTTATCATTATGAAAACAGAATTTTAGTTTCAAAATATATTATAAAATCATACGATAATGATTCTTACATGGCGTTATATGAATTTTCATTATAATGACATTCTTTACTTGCACAGAGGATGGCATTACAACGGGAGGAATGAATGATTTGTGCCAATAAATAGTGATTGAGTAACTTAATCGAGTGTTTATTGAACACGCCCGGGAAAAACAAGTGTTTGTGTGTATTTAATGGAAAAAAAAAATGGTTGTTGTTGTTGTTATTGCTGTTTTTATTTTTCGAAGTTTCAAGAATTTTATTTTATCAAAGATGGAATTTTCTTTTAGAATATATATATGAATTTTAGGAAACTCTAAAGCACATCCATGTAATATGTAATGTGTGTAACTTACATTGAGATAACAAATATGGCACAGAGTGTATACATGTAAAACGTAAAACGAAAACAAACAAATAACTGTTTATATCGTCAAAATTCAACTCAATCTGATAATGCCAAAATCGTTTGTTTGTGAGAACAAATTCATTTAATAGCGATAATTAAAGCGGTAAGGATTTAGGATTTTAAATTAGGACTTTTTTATTTTTTTAATTCAATTATCCATTTCCATACATTCATCATTCATCCATTCATCCATTCATCCATTCATCCATTCATTCATTCATCCATTATTCGCCCACCACTTACTCGTCACTCGTCATTCATTCGTCATTCATCATTTACCATTCATTGAGTGTGCGACAGACATTCCAAGAAAACCAATCTCTAATTAATGTAATTTTTTTTTGTGATCGACATAATTTCTACACATATATTGTTTTATATAAATAGACACTGTAGATTATGGCGTGTTTCATGGTGAAAACCTTCAAAAAAAAAAAATATAATTGATTTTCAGAATGTGCATGCTCAAGAACAAAATTAAGTGGGGCGAAAAACCATAGTTCTAAAACACACACACACCATATATTACTTATTATCTTTTCACGTAAATTCGGCCAGTGTCTATTTATATCATTGAAAATGGTATTTAGGAGGTATTATGCTGATCGTGAAAACAAATATATGTGGCCAATCAATAATACATGAATGTCGCACACACACCTATTAAGAAAATTTTTTTTTGATTGTTTCAAATAAATAACAATTTGTGTTTCCACATGATGATTTGGATGATTTTGGTCCCTTCCGCTCTTTTTTCTTTCTTTCCCTCTCCCATTCTCTCAATAATAATAGTTGTAAACATAAAAAACTAGTTATTATCAATCGAGATAAATAGGAAATTGATTATATTACTTGCTAAAAACATAATCATTAATTGATTATCAATGACAATTATCATTTAATAATAATAATGTGTTGGAGTGCGTGTGTGAGTGATACAATAAATATTTTTATTATTGTATTTTGTGTTTCATAATCCCTACAAATATTTTTTCTTCGATCGATTTGTAAAGAAAATAACAAGAGAAAACTTGATTTATATATATATATATATATATATATATATATATATATATATCATTCATTTGCTTTCAACAATATCATTGTAATGGCGTATCGCCAAATCTGTTCTTTGAAATTAATTCACTCTTTAAAAGCCTATTTCATGTTTCAAACTGATATTGATTGTTCAATTGGTCTGTTTCTCAACACTTTTTTAGTAAATCTTTACCATATAAGTTATGAAAATGGTTTTTAATTTAGATGAATTTTTGTTTGTTTTTTTAATCGGTTAAATTTTGCCGATTTCTTAATTATCTGTGAATTTTTATGGTAAATTCTGATATATAGAATAATAATCATGATTATTAAAAAAAAAAATTAAATTAATTAAAAGATAACATAAGGAGGCAGGGGAAGAAGATATCGGACTTTTTATTTACAGAAAAAGTAATTAATCTCAATTTGAATAAGAAACAAATCATTGACAACTAAAACAACTGCATAAAAAGAACGCTAACTTTCTATAATATTATCAACTTATGGTTATTATGAATATGATAATTAAATTTTATATTTATGAAATGATGACGACGTAATCAATCAAATAAACCCCCCTCCTTAGGAATCCCTAATATTCATCAAGTTAAACGGACAGCAATTTGCCACACACAGACAGCCCTGAAAGGGTTAAAATAAAATCATATAACAATCATATAAAAAAAAAATTTATATATAACCATTGGGAAATTTATTTTCTTTTAAAAAAAATTAATATTAATATTAAAATTAATTTTATATATATATATCAATAAATTTATTTCCTTTAAAATTAATTATATTATTTCATAATAAATCATCATAATCATTTTGGAAAATCAGAAATTATGAATAATAATAAATTAAAACATTATCTCACGTTTTATTTTTTTCTGATTTTTTTTATTGCCCTCAATAATGTTGCTGCTGCACCTTTTCTGAAACCAGCGAAACCTACACCACCACCATTTAAGAACAAAACTTTTGCATCAGGTAATATAACAGCATCGGGCAAAACACGACCTATACCACCGAAATTATCCATTTCCCAAACAGGATTCTGAGCCAAAATATCCATTCTACCACATGTTGAATCAGCAGGTGCATTTGGCACTTGAGCAGTTCCACCACCACAGATCATAATTTCAGTTTTGTATGTTGAAGCCAGTTTCAATGGTAGAAACACGGAGGTACCGGTCAATGGGTAGACACGTGGTGATTCACCGACTAAATCAGGAAGTGCTTTAACTACCGTTGCAGTATCTAAATCATAAATAATGGATTTCTTATTGGCAAATACAAAGATAAGATTTTTCTTTGCTTCATTTGGAACTATGTGAACTATTGGATATAAATTGAATGGTAATCTATATAATAGATAATATAGATGTATAAGATTTTAATAATTTAAAAAAAATACAGATGACGAATGAACAACCAAGAGGAATACTTACGTGTCTGCCAAGAATGCAAGTGGAAGTTGTGCGGGTCCTACAGTGTCATTACTTGACCATATTTCATAGGTAGGATTATTCAATTTTGCATTATTAAGACCTGTTCCTCCAGTCGATCCACCTATTATAAGAATTTTACCATCAGCAAGTCTATTTTTAATTAAAAAATAAAAAAATTAATATATTGTCACGTGAAATAATAAAATCGTAAATCGTAATAA
>CAUDNR010000393.1:12226-32523 GCA_958430865.1 Entrophospora sp. SA101
TCAATAAAACAACAAGAAGGAAAAAATCTCAAATCAATTGATATATTTAATAAGACATTGCCAATTTTAGAAACTGGGAGAATTGCTGTTAAAAAAAGAAGTTATTTAGAGGAAGTGGAGGAACAACAAAGAGAAGAGGAAAGGAGAAAAAGAAGATTAAGAGGTAGATATACAGTTTATTAATTATTGATTATTTATTTATCCAATCATTCATCTAATAATTAATTTTATACATATGTACATATAATTTTTACTAATTAACTAATTATATGGCAAAAAAAATTCAAGAAAAAATACCCAGGAAAAATTTGGATTCAATATTACATGATGATACACTTGATATAAAACTTGAACCGACAGATCCTAATTATAGGTTTCGAAAAGCCATCAATAGAAAGATGAAAAAACTAGAAAAATTACTTTATAGTGCTGATATTGATATGAGACTTGTACCTGATCCTAGATATGAAATAGTTAGAGAACTTGTAGAAACAGAATATGAAAAAAAATATGAAAATTTTCGAAGAACAATAATTTATTAGACTACTTGATCAAATAAATCAGAATTTGGAACGATTCATCCTTCAATTAAAATAAATAAATAATTGATTAATATACTAAATATATATATTTATTTATATTACTGTTAATATTAATATCGATCATATTACACTGGTAAACTCGATAAGTTGCATTCAGCCAAAAAAAATTCAATATTTAAAATCTCTTGATAATAAGCCGGCCAACCCTTCTAAATTACTCTTGATAAGTCGGTCTCACGTGATATTTGCATTGAATGAGAGGTCATCATTACTATTTTTGGTAACTTGTAATAATTTCCATTATCTTCTTTTTTGTATACATTTATTATGCATTTGTATTTTAAGTTATAGCATTAATTGCATCACTATTTATCTCATTTGATAATTTAGAAAAGAAGAAAACCCATTTCTTTTTTATATTATGAACGATGCATTTATGTTTTATAATGTTTTGTATGTATAAAAAGGTTGATTTCACAATATTTCGAACAACTATATAAAGATCGGTGTAAATAAACATTGTTTTTTAAAAACCCCATTTACGTTTTATAATTTGTTACTAAAAACTTAAGGTCACGTGTACTTTGATAAGTCCATCATGCTCAGCCATTCATGGCCGACTTATCGAATTTACCTGTTACTGTGTATTCGAATTGTTATTTTGTACCAACAAATCGTCAAAGCTTTTCTGGGTAAAGAAAGTAGCAGTAAACAAACTGATTGGTAAACAAAAATATTTGTCTAATTGATTGACAGGGACCAAAGTCAAGCTAATTCGGCACTAAAGTATATATTTTTGATGGGCTAAACCAATAACAATGGATGGTAGAGTAATAAAAAATTGTATAACAGAAGTGGCAATTTTTATAATAAATTCACAATAAAAAGAAAATGGTGTAACTTAAGTTCAAATTATCGTATATGGGTATACTAATACTGCGATGTAGCTTTTTGGTTAACACCGATTGTTTTACATTTATTGCAGTTCGTATTAAATTTCGAGCTACTTTCGTTAATTAATTGTAAGCTTTTATATTCAATGCTCGTCCAATTAAGCTATTTCACGAATTTATTCATCCCATTTATTGCTTCGACGAATCTGTAAGCAGAAAAATAAATGTGACCTTTTAAAAAGCGGCAAATGTTTTTTTAAAGTTATTTATTTATTTATGTTTACTTTACTTTAATCGCTTAAAAGCTTTATTAATTTGGTCTCTTTACAAGACTCTTTAAGCTGCTTGTTTAACAACCGTTCGTTACAACAATTACTTTAACACAAATAACAATATGCGATAACGGCTTCAGTTAATAACTGCCGACACTTTATATTTGGTTAACTATTAACACCTTATATTTTGCCGAATAACTTTGACACTTTACATTTACACTCAAACACTTTACATTAAACTCTCTAACAAAAACTTAAACAAACCATTTACACTTTACAAAACTTGAAACCAAACCTTTGCTTCTCTACTAAACAAATGACCAAAACCTCAGTTATATATCTTGCTCTGATAACAAATTGACGACTAAATCCTATTGTTTAATTTCCGATCACAAACGTGTTTTATTAAGCGAAACGTAAAGAATTATTTATTTATTATTAAATTGTGAAAATGCTTTACAGAACGAATTATTTGTAAAGAGATAATTCTATATTTCTGCCTTTACTCCTATGAGAAAGGTTCTGTAATATTAATTACATGGTTAATTGATTGATTAACCGGTTGTCTTTATAAAAAATTTCCATTAAAAACGAATATATTGAAGACATGTGACCTCGGCTCACAATACTGACAAAGTAAACGAGGCAACTAAAATATTAAAGGAAAAAAATCCTGAAAATGAAAATGTTATTTAAGAACTTTAAAATAAAGTTAAAAAAAACCCCCAATTCATCAACAATTGAGAAAGTCCAAGAATGAGCTCATGCAGGGTCTAGTATTGAGACATAAAAAATTGTCATAATCACGTTACTACCACTATTATTAATCCGAGGATTGCCAATGTGTGACTGATTCATCAAACTAAAACTAATTTTTTTTAAAAAAAACGAATTAACATGCTTTTAAACGATCCTGATGGTGTCGACGAGGATATCGTTAAACAAGAAGCAAAGGTTATATATATATATTTATATATTTAATAATAAAAAATATAGATTAATTAATTAATCTATTTTACTGCAATTATCACAGCATTTTCAAAAAGTTCTTAATAGCTTTGCATTATATAAATCAAACGCGCTTTCTGCAAATAACCGAAGAAGAATTGATTATATTAATCTTCCGGAACAACATAAATTGTTAGTTCCAGGCTTTTTGGATCGTTTGAATGAAATAGATAAATCTATATCGATAAATAATCAATTATTAAAGAAAATTTTAGCGGATGGAAATTTATTTGTTAACGAAGAAAATAATAATGTGCGTGTATATAATAAAAAAAAAATAAAAATAAATCTTTTGTTAGTATTTTAGATAATTCTTTTCAAAAAAAAATATAAATTTTTAGGTTTCCCTAATTTTGAAGACGAAATAAAATAAAAATTATTTTTTTAAAAAAAATATCATCGTTTATGGATCAGGATAGCCAAAATTTATCTACTAAAGCTGAGAAAGAAGATGGTGAAGAAGGTGTTGAAGAATCGAATTTACCAATAACAGAATATGATATGGACAGAGTTAGAAGTACGATCAAACAATTTGTTAGGGAATGGGCAGTAGAAGTATGTATATATCAGATATATTTAAATACGTAGCCGTATAAATATAAATATAAATATGTTTTTTTAAATGTCTATAGGGAAAGTCAGAACGAGATGCGGCATATAAACCTATTATAGAAGCTTTACTTGAATTTTATAAAGATGTTCCAATTGAAGAAAGGTGTGATTTTTTTTTAATCATTTATTGATTATTATTCTTTAAAAGAAAAACAATAGAATTTGCTATTTTATAAATAAATCATATAGATCATCCATTACTAATAAAAGTTGTCATTTTTTTTTTTTTTTAAAAAAAAGAAAAAATATTCAAGTGTTAGTTCCGGGCGCTGGATTAGGAAGATTGGCATTTGATATAGTAAACCAAGGTACTAAATTGGTTATTACTTGTACATATGTGTGTTGTGAAATTGATTTATTGATTTATGATTTTGCTTATTGACATAAATAAGGCTTTAGTTCTCAAGGTACTTCATATTTAAATTATTTGATAGAATTTATTAGATTTCAAAATTTATTTATCATTTTAAATTTATATCTATAAATATAGGAAATGAATTTTCATTTTATATGGTAATTTCCATTATCTGTAAATTATCCCAAATACATATCGAACAATTCACTAATTGGCATATACTCAATTAGTTGTTAGCATCACATTTCATATTAAACAGGTAGAAAAGGAAAAGAAATATATATAAAGATCTCCCTCCTAAAAGTATCAATAATAAAAACTTATTTTCTGCTATTTTTTTAGGATAGAGAGAATCAATCAATACGAATTATATCCATTCATCCACTCTTTTTCCAACATTTTGTCATCTAAAGATCAATTAGTGCCTGTTTATATACCAGATGTGATGCCTAGTAGTATCCCACCTGAATCTGATTTTTCAATGGTGGCAGGAGATTTTACAGAAGTTTACGGTGACAATCAACACATAGGTAGATTAAAAATTCATTGTTAAAATTTTTTTTTGATTTTCATTTTAATTTTATTAAAATAATATTATATATATATATATATGTATGTATATATAAAGGCAAGTGGGATTGTATAGTTACCAGTTTTTTTATAGATACTGCTAAAAACATTATAGAATATATCGAACTCTTTCATCGTATTCTTAAGCCCGGAGGATTATGGATTAATATCGGTAAATGATAATTGTTTAAAAATGGAGATTTGTCAATAAGTAATAATCTTTGTATTGATATTAGGTCCATTATTGTATCATTACGAGAATACACCCGGTGAGATGTCGATTGAGTTGAGTTTAGAAGAGGTTAAAATGGTTGTGAAAAAAACTGGATTTCAATTTCAGGTAAAACTTTTTTAAATGCCAATATTAATTATGTATATGACACGTATTAATTATCATGTATATATATATATATATTCCTTATTTAAACTTCAATATATAAGAGGGAAAACATATTTCAATCAACCTATACAATTAATCCAAATGGAATGTTAAAATATTTATACGATTGTGCATTTTGGACATGTGTAAAACAATAATAAAAAATATTTTTATTATTTTATTATTTTATTATTTTATTTTTTTATTGTTTTATTATTTTATTATTTTATTATTTTATTATTAAATTTTAAATTTTGAATTTTTGAATTTTTTAAAAAAAAAGTTCTATATTACTACTCTAATTAATTATTATTATTATTATAATACAAAAAAAGTAACTCATAATGTCCCACTTATTTAAGCAATTTACAAAAAAAAAAAATAAGAATACAAACACACTCCCTCTCTTATATAGGCCCGCCATCTCCACCTTTTCCCAACCCAGTTGATACTTTATTTTGCACTATATAAATATATAAATGTTAAACTTGTGAAAAATATATATATATATAAATTAAATATTTTTTTTTAAAAGAAAAAGAACTTACCATAATCAATTGTAGTCTGATAATCACCAATAGCAACCAATATAGTTGAAGAAATATCGGTAAACAAGTCACCTTTAATCGATTCAAACAAGCTTTTCAAAGCAGCGGGAGTAATTTTCAACTTCAATTCAAAATCTTTTGTGGTGACGGATTGTTTTGGCTTAATGACCACAGGAGCACTTGTTAAATCTTCATCGATAGTTCCAATCAAATTGCCCTCCGATGTGATTGTTGATTGGATCTTTAAAAATTTGATAGTGGTGTCTAATGGATTGAATGCATCTATCGAGGCAGTACCTTTCGAATCAAATATTGTGTTAAGACCAATGGCAAATCTAGCTTTAAGTATGACATTTTTATCCGATTTTAATCCAGGCATGGAAGTTTCAAGTTCAAGACTAGCCAATGCTTTTTTCAATGACGAGATTTTTGTTGATTCCAAAGTACCTTTTATTCCTAAATCATTCGGTTTACCGGCCATAAAATTGTTTAATAAGTCTCTACCAACTTTCAATGCATCGTCAGTTTTTGGTGCAAATTGTGCAACAACATTTCCGGTGTTTTCACCACGGTCTAAAACATAATTTTTCATAAGAACTTTTCCAAGTTGTTTCTCCTTAAAATACAAATCGAAATTAATATCACCCATGTTGATTTTTACATTTGATGGATTAAATAGTGTGACTGAAAGGTCAATCAACATCATGTCAGTGGTACCACCTACAACTTTCAATGAATTGACTAAAGCTGTCTTTGTTTTGAGACCTTGAAGCCCATCTAAAGATGAATTGACAGAAAATTTGATCCCTTTAATTTCTACATCGCCCACAGGGGTACTTGCAATTGAATTCGCGACACCTTTCATTACCAAATCAACTTTCGGGTCTGTGGTCAATTTCTTACTAAAATTATCAAAAGCATTTTCAGAGCCACTTGTTACTTGGAATGGAGTAGGAGCAAAACTTGATTTGATTATCCCTGTTGTTGTATCGCCTGATGCATCAGTGTAAGGAGTTGAGAGTTTGGCTAGATTAGTAGCGCCATCAAACATTGTAATATCTTGAGAAATTTTTTTCATCGACAACGGGAAACCAAAAGGTATGCTAAATGAGGCAGTTAAAGAAGGTGAAGCAGCCATTGGTATGTATGGATTATCTGTAAGAAAGTCTAGATCCAAGGTATTTATGGTGACACCAGTAATAACTGAGAGATTTTGTGGTCCAGCTAATACTACGGACAACCTTGTACCCAAAAATGCGGATTGTAACCAAGAAACAGGTTCTGTGTTGTTATCAGGCTTTACCAATTTTGCAACAACATCGGTAGTGGCATTTTGACCGGCAATGAATTTTGAAAACAAATCGCTAACAGCAGCTAATGAACCAGTGGTATTCTGAGGAATAAGTCTACCGTTCAAATTTAATTTATTGTCGCCCTGGAGTAAGGTAATGTTTGTAGCAGAAACTTCTCCGATCGTATGATTAAGATATTGAATGTCAAAAGTAAGGTCGCCTAATTGAACACTAATAGGAGAAGGATTTCCCATGGTAGAAACTATTTGAACAACAATACCGCCCTGAGGATCTTCAGAAGGTGCATTGAAACTATCAATTGTAACAGATGGAAAATTTTGCATTCCTATATATTTGATATCATTAATATAATAGATTAATATATATAATATAAAGGTAAATTAAACGCACACACACCAAAAAAAAAAAAAGCCAACACATACCACCCATGGTTATATCTTTGGACAAAATAATATTTTGAAGATTCAAGCCGGCTGCCTTTACGGATGCAACACCTTCCAAATGCCATGTGAATTCTTTTTCAGTCAACATGAATTTATTGAATTGACTGAATGCAGTCTTATTTGATATTTTAAAAGTTTGAGTTGATTCAATTCGAGCACCAACAAAAGGAGCAGCTGAAATGGTATCAAGTGGCATATTACCAATCAGAAGATTTTCCCAAGATACTGATACGCCACCAGGAACTTCAATAGTAGCAGCCAATGGGCCGGTATTTGTAACTAATATATACAGTGTGTGGTGTAAATTATAAAGTGTTAGAACAATCATCAAATTTTTTTTAAAAGAAAAAAAAAAGAACAATACTATGTATTTATGATTTACCTTCACCAGATACTTTCATAAGGAAACTATCTTCAGTAAGATTTGTTAGGCTAACAGTTGAAAAAGCCAACTTTGAACCAGTGACGGCACCTTGAGCAATAGACGGAGCAATTACAAATATGGCAAGCAATATGAATATTATGGAAAGTAAGATGGTTACACCGCAACATATGAAACAGCAGGCTTTACGTCTATTACGAACATTACGAAAATTACGAAAGAACCTTTTTTTTCTTGTAGAATTTTCATCACTATCACTATCATCATCATTATTATTGTTTATATTATTTAATTGTTGACTTTCTGAATCGAGAGCACGTGAATTGTAAGGTGTATTTTCATTATTGGTTACAGGAGAGTTTCTTTCTTCGTTTTGGAAGTTATATAGTCTATCGTTACTTCCAGCAGAAATGGTGCTTCCACTACCATTAACATTATTCGAATTTCGATATGGATTATAACTCATTTGAGGAATAGAAAAACTATTATTATTGTTATTATTGTTATTGATGATGTTGTTATTGTTATTGTTATTGTTAAATATTGGCTCTGGATTTCTTGGATGTTGCGAAAAAATTGGTGAAGGAATGAATGACGAATTATTGTTGATTAATTGGTGTTCTACACCATTTTGAGCCATTTTTTAGTTTAGCTTGATATTAATGACGATGATGATGATAGTGATGTTGATGACAATGATGGTGTTGATTAATAATAACGATTAATCAATAATCAGTAATATTAATAAAAAAAAGAATGTTTGGATTAAAAAAATATATAATAATATCTCTGTTAATGAACAGTGATATTATTATATACTTTTTTTTTTTAACAAAAAAGAGAAATTTAAAAATGTAAAAATTTTTTTCCTTCAAAAATTTAGATTTTATATTTTATCCATAATTGGATTTTAAGGCAATTTGTATATTAAATAACTCGCATGTGATAAACCTGCACAATATATATATATATAATTTTTTATTGTTATAAATAAACGAGAAACAAAATAATGAACGAGCGTTGTACGGTTTATTTATATTGTATCATTCATTACACAAAAAAATTTTAACATTAACGCCCAATATAGTTAAAAGAATTATTTATTATTTACCAATAATCATGTAAATGATCTCAAATGACTTCTCGACCGAGAGGCATTTTAGATTCTTAAATTAGGTGAAAAACTAGAATTTAAAAATTTATTATTATTGTATTAGTATTTGGCGAAACCTTGTTTCATACGAATTATAATTAAATTCTTGTTTCTTTTGTTACACATAAAAATTCGTTGAAACACGATTAGTAATCTTGTTTCAACGACTTTGTTGTAACAAGGTTATATTATATATCTGGTGATATTCGAACCCGAATCTCACACAAATAGTAGTCAATTTAAACAGCATTGTTTTTAAAGAATTTATTTAAAATAATAATAAAATTTAATGATTTTTAATATTGCTTTTAAAGAATTTAAAAAATCGACATATTGGTCTTTTCAAAGATGGTCGGTCACACTAGTGATGTTAGCCGGCTAAGAAATTTTTAAACGGCTAAGCCGGCTTGAGCCAATCAAATTCTATTCTCAAAAATAATAAAAAATATTCATTCATAATTGGGGTGTGCGACATTCTAAGAAAATCAAAACTAATTAATGTCATATATTGATTGGTTATATGTGATTTTTTTTTGTGATCTGCATATCATATACAGAATTTCCGAAATTTACATAAAGAACATAGTAAACATATTGTTTTCAAAACACTGCTCCTCCTCCGTTTTCAAAGATATAGACACCAAATTAGTGTACAAGATAGTATATGTAATATAGATTAGAGCTATGGAAAGATTTAATGGATTAAAAATACCAGTGGCGTAAAAAAACTCATTCGAAATACAGAAAATTTCTTTCTTTATCGTTATACTTCTATCTATTGCAACTTCCGAAAAAATTGTATGAAATAAAGATTCTGTCTCCATAGCACTGTTCTACAAATACATTCTGATCAAAACCTCTAATAAATTTATAAATGTGACGATTTTCCAGAAGCCTTAGTGATTGAAAGTTCATAATACTAATAAAACGTAATATTTATTTAAAAAATAATAGCAAAATATTTTGTTACACTGTTTCCTTTTTTAGAGAAAAAAAGGGGCACCATAAAAAAATCCGCATATATGGATTTACATTATGACATTAATTAGATTTGTTAATCAACTTATATCGAATACCCCAATTAGACATGGATTTATTCTATAAATTTAATAATAATAAATACATAAATAATAAATTAACATGTTTATCCTATCCTATAGACTTCACATTCCTCTATCAAATGAACTTTTCTGTTTTTATTTCTAAAATTTAAATTTTCATAAAAATCTGCAAAACCATAATGATAATAATAACAATAAGGTTCATTATCAATACTATTGTATAGACATAAATCATGAAAACTTACAGTATTTTCATGAATTTTTATATTATCTAGAATTACACTAATCTTTTGTTCATGATGAAATATTGCACATTTTGATATCCTAACTCTACCTAATATTGAATTACTTATTTGATTTTCATTAATTTTGAAAATAAAACTTTTATCTGTTTTAATCCAATACTTATCATCAGGAGACTTTTCTTTTTTATTCCACCCAACTGGATTATAACCACCAAATAATTCTCCTATGTCTTTAATTTTCATAATGACCACAGTTTGTTCAATATTATAACATTTATCCTCAAATACAGATCTAGAAAATCCATCTCGAGTACCCTGAAAAATTAGTTCAAATTTATAAGGTACATCATTTTCATTATATAGATCATTTTTGTAATTGATCCAACTTGAAATTAAAGATTTCATTTGTAAATTTAATAATTTTCCTGTTCTTGTTTTTGATCTTGGGCCTTTTTGAAGTATTAATTTTGGCTTACATTTATCAATACAATATAGTAAAATTTCCTCATATATTTTTTTATCAAAGACTTTTTTAAATGGTATAATTTTATTGGGAAAATCATTTGAAGAGATTTGATTGAATCTTATCAAAGGAATAATATCTTTTATCCTATCTTTTAACACAATGAAATCCTCTTCCTTCCACTGTGAAATCTCTTTGTCCAAAATTTTATTTTGATTTTTTCCCCATTGAATGACAATATCCCAAATATCAATTTCATCTAATTCTAAGTCATCTCTTTCTAACATAGTTATAAGCATAGATTTTTCAATTGTTGTAATGTCCCCAGACTTAAAAAATAATTTTGGATCTTTATTAATTATTTCACTACAATAATTTTGAAACAAGTTGAATGATTGATGATGTGATGAAATTTTATGAACATAAATTAAATTATGTTGAAACCATTTTTTTTTTTCATTAATCAAATAATTTTGTAAGTCATTAATTAATTCATCAAAGTTTAATTCATCACAAGCCTCAAGAAGTTCAAAAATTTCATTTCCATCCAGATTATCTATATCAAGGATTCCATTGTAAATATAACTATAAAATAAAATAAAGTTATTATTATAATCATTCAATTGATTAATTAATTTAATAAATTTAAAATAAGCTTACGTTAAAAGAACCTCAAATACATTTGGAGAAATGTTTTCTTTTTCAAATAAGATAATATCATCATCAGATTTTTTTATCCAATTGTTTGATAAAGCAGCTTTAAAATACAAAGACCTTGCTTTTAAAATGCTAGAATGAGCCTTAAAAATTTTAACATTCTCATTTATTCCAATTCTAATTTCCATATCATAAAAGTCTGGTTCATTCAATAACTTTGTTAAATCATTTACAAGTTCACTAATATATTTTAACGGAAGAGCATTGTTGCTGGATTTGATAAGGTTGTTAAATAATGAGTTTAAATTTTCTAGTGACGAAAAACAAGTTGTCATTTTGTTGAATAAAAAAAAAAATTTTTTTAATATGCAACTTTATTTTGAAGTTTTCTTATTGGCAGTTGTCGCAATTTAAATTTTTGCTGTTTTCGCACAAGAGTAGTATAATAATAAATATTTAAAGGACAATAGCAAATGAAAATATTTATTGTATAATTAAACCAAATATTTTTGTTTACTCATATTAAAAAAAAAAAAAATTTTTGATTCTTTTTGTCTTGGTGGAAATTTGAAATGTTACACTAATTTTTTATATCGTGCAATGTAACTTTACAATACACGGCAAACATTCTGGCAATAAAAAGTAAGTGATAAACTGGATTTTGAATCGGATCTGAACTTGATCTCCAATTTAGAGAGGTAACAACTATATATATTCAGGAGCAATGGGTTCTCTATAACATTTCGCGTAACAAAAAACTTTCACTATGCCATCTAACCCCTTGCAATAATATATTACCGCTATATAAATCACAATGAATTAGATCTATAAAATATAATGAATGAATGGTTCATAAAAATCCGATATATATAATCTCTTAAATTTCCCTCTTCACATAAATAGCATAATTTCCATTTTTTGGGAATTTGGTTATACCATGACAATTGACAGCTGAGACTGATTTATTTTACAATAATCCAATGCCTGAAATTAATTATATAAATAAAATTCCATTAATTTGGTTTATTTTAAATAAGATCAATTACCTCATCAAAGAAAGGTTTTCCTGGATTATTTGAATCATTTAAATGATTTTAATACTACAGTCTGACTGCAAAATAATTAAACTCATTTTTTATTCTTGCCATAATTATCAATTCCACCACATAGCAGTATAAATAGAACTGAATCCACCTTCTGTTAATTTTCCTACATCATAAAATTGCTCATAAGGTATCCATTCTTAAATTCTATTTGGAAGAGATGAAAGTTGTTGTTTTACAATTATTGCATTCTCTTGATTCACCAAGTTTATGAATTGCATTCATTAATTCAAAATCATAAATAAGCTTTTCTTTACAAAATTCATTTTCATTTTCTAACTGTTCTTTGTTTTCTTTGACTAATTGTAAAAAATAACTTTTTCTATTTTCATTATCAGAATTAGAATTAGTTGGAAAAACAGAATAAGCAATAAGATTCATTTCGTTATGATTTTAAGTACTATCCCTTTTCTGTGTTAATAACTTAATGAAGGACATTTTAACATTTTTAATTTCTTTTTTGTGGTATTTTATTTTTAATTTGCAAATCAAAAATTATTAAATTTTTTTGTATTCCTTTAGCATTATAGATGCTTAAATTTCTCTTTCATAATTTTCACATTCCTAATCATTTGGAATCTTGGAAATTTTCTTAATTATAAATGAGTGTGCTAGACTGGAATGAAAGCAAAAAAAGAATCCAAATGCAAATTTCATAACAAAATCTTTTACACTTTGACATGTTTTTTTCCTTGTTTTATTTAAAATATTTGATTTCAAATTCAGTCAAACTTTCTTATCCATCCTCACCATCTTTATCCCTTGATTTTGGACTTTAAATGATGAATTAGTAATCAATCATCTGGAATACAACAATACAATCAACTTCAAGAAGAATTTATGAAAAATGAAATGTAGTATTGTTCATTTCACATTTAACATTTTAACATCAGGAAAATTATTCTGAATTGAAGAAATCAATCAAATTTATATTTGAATAATAAATATAAAAGATAACAAAAATAATTAATTATCTAACCATCAACAATACACCTAATTCTCCAACTTAACTACTTTAATCATATTTAAATTAATTAATTAACCAACTATTTAAATTTCATAATTTAATAAGCTATCATTACTTAAATTCAATTTAGCAAATTCATCATTTAATATTCTACTTGTATGATATGCTAATGGATGTGATTTGTGTACTTGTTGTGAATCACTACTAATACTAATAATGCTATTATTATCATGATTATTATTGATAATTTCTTTTTGTTGATTATCAGCAAATTTACGAAGTTCTCCAATAGTTGGTCTCTTGGCTGCATCCACATCCCAACACCTTTGCATCATTTGTGCATAATCACTAGGCATTCCTGGTAATATTGGTGGTCATAAACCTGCACATATATTAGACATTAAGTCACGATTATGAGCTCTATCATCAAATGGTGGATGACCTGCAAATATTTCCCACATTAACATCCCAACACTATAGATATTTGTTTCTTTTGTGTATTTTTTTCCTTTAAATAGTTCTGGTGCAATATAAGATACAATTCCATAAATTTTATTTGATGATTCTTCATCAACTGGTCCACATAATCCTAAATCTGTGATATAACATTCACCCTGAAATAATATATTACCACTATGTAAATCACAATGAATTAAATCTTTTTCATGTATAAAATATAATGCTTCACATAAACCCCTAAAAATATTAATTCTATCTTTTAATGTTAAATTATAATGATTTTTTTGTATATAATCTCTTAAATTTCCATCTAATACATAAGTAAGCACCATTGCATAATTTCCATTTTCTGGGAATTTAGTTATACCATCACAAGAAACAATTGAGTTTGATTTAATTTTACAATAATTCAATGCCTGAAATCAATTATATAAATAAAATTAATTAATTTAAAATAAATGGTTTATTTTAAATAAGATCAATTACCTCATCAAAAAAAGCTTTTCCTGGATTACCTGAATTATTTAATGATTTTAATACTACAAGATGAGTCCCAAAATAATTAAACTCCTTTTATTTTCATCATAATCATAAATATCTCCTCTTGTCCATGTAGCAGTATAAATAGAACTGAATCCACCTTCTGTTAGTTTTTCTACATCATAAAATTGTTCATGAGGTATCCATTCTATAATTATAGCTGGAAGAGATGAAAGCTGCTGACATTTTTGAATAAAACCATCAATTATCTCATTGCCAGATGTCCAAGTACTGAAAAGGCTCTGTAAGTGTAGACTAATACACTTTTCACAAAATTTATCAGAGTATCTTGTTGTTTTACAATTATTGCATTCTCTTGGTTCACCATATTTATGAATTGCATTTTTTAATTCGAAATTATAAATAAACTCTTCTCTACAATATTTCTTTTCATTTTCTGATAGTTTTTGGTTTTCTTTGACTAATTGTAAAAAATAACTTATTCTATTTTCTCAGAATTAGAAGTAGTTGGAAAAGCAGAATGAGCAATACCATTCATTTCATTAAAAATTTTATATACTAAATTTTCTCTGCCTGGTGTTAATAACTTTTTGAAGGACATTTTAACTTTTTAATATTTATATTTTTAAAAAAAAAATTTCTTTTTTGTATTTCTTGCAAATCGAAATTTACCCAATTGTTTCTCAATTTCATTCGGAGTCTTGGGAATTTCCTTAATTAATACAGTATAAATGAGTGAATAAAAAAAAAAAAGTAAATCCGAATGCAAATTTCATAACAAAATCTTTTACACTTTGACACGTTTTTTAGATTGTTTCATTTAAAATACTTTGATTTCAAATTCAATTAAAACTTTATATTATCCATCCTCGCCATCTTCATCCCTTGATTTCGGACTTTAAATGATGAATTGGTAATCAATCACCCTGGGACACAACAATACAATCAACTTCAAGAAGAATTTATGACAAACGAAATGTAATATTGTTCATTTTACATTTAACATTTACTCTGAATTGGAAAATTTATTTTTGAATAAAAACAAAAATAAATTTAAAAGATAATAAAAAATAATTATCTACCCATCAACAATTCTCCGACTCTAACCTATCAACTAAATCATATTTAAATTAATTATTTCATAATTTAATAAGCTATCATTACTTAAATTCAATTTAGCAAATTCGTCATTTAATATTCTACTTGTATGATATGCTAATGGATGTGATTTGTGTACTTGTTGTGAATCACTACTACTACTACCAGTAGTATTATTACTATTGTTACCACCACCACCAATACTATTACTACTCTCAGTTTTAGATTTATTATGAGAAAATTTCCAAAGCTCTCCAATAGTTGGTCTTTTTGCTGGATCCACCGCATCCCAACACCTTTGCATCATTTGTGCACAATCACCAGGCATTCCTGGTAATATTGGTGGTCATAAACCTGCACATATTCTCAATTGCAAATAAAAATCATGTGCTTTGTCATCAAATGGTGGATGTCCTGCAAATATTTCCCATATTAAACATTCCAACATCATAAACATCCGATTCTTTTGCGTTCTTTTGTATTAATTCTCCCTCTAAGTAGCTCAGATGCAATATATGACACAATTCCATAGATTTTATTTGATAATTTTTCATCAACTGGTCCACACAATCCTAAATCCGCGATATGGCCATCACCTTCATCCATCAATATATTACCACTGTGTCCTTCTCCAGAATAATTTACCTCCTGCTCGAGTGAAAAGGATGTTTTGTTTTTGACAAGCAATAGCGTCAAAAATTGATTCTTGTCGTCTGATAATTATCACTATTGTCATTCGTTTCTCTAAGCAAGCACAGGAAGTCAAGTCTTTAATCTGGCTACGTACCAAATATATAAATTAATTAATTTATACAAATTAAAATTTTTTTCCAGTTGTTAATATTAATTTAATTAGAAAACAATAATATATATTCTACAAAATTGTAGGGGTAAGCAAACAAAAACAAATGCCCAACTACAACTGTGTAGACGAATTTTGGTTTCTTTCCATCATTTATCCTGTGTTAACGAAGACTTTTTTAAAAAAATTAGAGAGATGTAAGCACGTAAAAAAAGCGTGACATCATAGCATTCACTTTGATTTTTTGACCTAATGCTTCTCAAAACATTATTGATAATAAAATTCAGTTGGAGGAATTAGCGGGCGTTAAATATTAATATGGTCAACAACATCAGTATATATATATATAATCAACATAAACATTTTAAAAGACATGTATGTATTAAACAACAAAAGATAAGTCATGCCTTACTTATTTTAATATGAATATAATTAAATAAGATAAAAACCACCAGAGTAATTACATGGGAGGAAAATATTCAGGCCCAAAACCATTGGATGCTACACTATTATCACTACTAATAAGATCTTCTTCGCCTTTTATATATCATTTTTTCTTTATATCATCCACGATTTCTTATTTTCTATCCATCATTGAATCACTTTGATGGTTTTCTTTTTGGAATTAATTTTGTAAAAGCTTTTGCAGTGGAGGCAGCAACATTTTTTTTTTCTCCGAATAACTCGTGGATATCAGTTACCTGAACTTGAAACTATTTTTTCATTGTCAAATTGCAAGGCCTTGTCACCATGTGTCTTTGAAAAGGAGTATGTCCATTATACCCATTTTGCCTTATTTGATGATGACGATGATATATCTCTTTATATGCTATTGTTAGAAAGAACAATTTTGTATTTATCCAAAAAAAAAATTATCATAGCGAAATAATCCACATGTTGCTATCGATCACCAATTCAATCGGACAAATTTCATAATGATCTAGATCATTACTGTAATTTCTATTGGGTATTTTTTAAAAAAATCGAAGGCCATCACCATCATCACGGTCGATAATTAAAGAAGTACAAAGAGGAAAAGAAGCAAAGATTTAAATTAATTAACCAAAAGTAGTTAGGGTTTTGCATGAATAATAACACAAGGATTACAGTAAAACATGTCAACATTTTCCTTATGGATGATGCAATATAACACAACATAATTAATCATATTCTTATACAAGATAATCCTACACATATTTATTTTCTTTTTCTTAAACTATAAAGATTTATATACATGGACAATAATTAAAAATGCCCACATAAATGCTTTTCTTTAGTGAATTGGCATCACCTAATTCATTTGGGAAAAAACTAATTAATAAAACTAATTAATAAAGAAATAAATTTATCCCTGGAATTTTTCTAATAACATAAAATTTAATGAATACTAATTAGCAATGATGATGGTAATAAGATCAAGAAATTATCGCCCAATTAATCTAAATACTAATACTATTATTATCTGTCAACTTTTTTCTGATGTGATGCCTCGCGATAGTAAAAAAATACTTTAATTTTATGTTATTGTTATAACAATCAAGTTGATCAACTTGATATTGCAATATCATCATTTTTTTGAAATGATCAATTTGACCTGCTGAAAATCTGAATTATATATATATATATATGTAACTTCTCAAGTAATAGTATTTAAACAAATCATTCCAAAAATAAAGTATAATATATAGGCGTAATTTTAATTAAATAAATTAAATAATTAAAAAAATACAATAAAAATATAGTCATGATAACTTAATTATGATAATATATTCATTTAATTTATTAATTAATTTGTGACATTTCATTAAAATCTCATTAATCTCCTGGTTCCTAACTAAACTTTAAAATCCCAAATTCTAATTTCTTTGTCATCACTGCCACTAATAATTTTCGTGTCGCTCAATGCGACACATGTCACTGGTTGGCTATGTCCTTCCAGGGTGTGTAAATCATATCCAGTATCCTTATCCCAAATCTTCACCAAATTATCTTGTGAACCACTCACTAACCTCAATCTATCTAATGCTAGAGTCCAAACACCTTCAAGATGACCAAATAACGTTTTACAACATTTTCCCGTTTGAAAACACCAGATTTTTATTGTATTGTCGAGCGAACCCGACACAATAATAGGTAAATCTTCGTTTTCATGAACTCCTCCGTCGCATCTTTGTACATCAATGCTATCACCGTCGTCATCATTATTATTACTACCATCATTATTATTGCTTTCTTGATGAACTGAAGAAAACATTTTTGAAAACATCGATAGGGAGGCAAATTCTATCGACGGTACTTGTAATCTATGCCCCGTAAATACTCGCACACAAGATTTTGTTGGTAAATCCCATACTCTTATCGTACAGTCATCTGACGAAGATAAGACTTGTGACTGTTTGTAAATTATAACACAGTTTACACGATCCGTGTGGCCTCTCAGGGCATACTGTTCGCATGATGTAAAATCCCAGACCCTAACCGTCCAATCGGCTGATCCACTAGCAAGTATCCGTTCATTGAAATGTATAGAATTAACTCCATCCGCGTGTCCACAAAACGTCCTGATACACTGCCCCGTCTTATAATTCCATAATTTTATCGTATGGTCCAAAGAGCCTGTTATAAGCTTGACATCATCGAATTGTAGTGTTTTGACACAATTCAGATGTCCTGTGAGTATACGCACAGTTTCTCCTTTTTCAATATCCCATATTCTAACAGTTGCGTCATAAGACCCACTAATTAGAATATTCTTCTCATCGTTGAACTGTAGGCAGGTTACCCCGTCTCGATGTCCTTTCAACACACGGGCATTATACATACCTTTTCGCCAGTTTCTTTCAACGGCAAGACGCTCTGAATAGATTTCTTTCCAGGGTTTAGTGGTTATTACTTGACAATTATTATTGTTATTATTATTATTATCATCATCTGAATATAACAGCGCAGACCTAAGTGATGCTGTGCACAAACGTTTTGTGTCTCTTTTTATACTATCTGATGTTGATGTTGATGTTGATGTTGATGTTGATGTAAGTGGAACAGAAGAGCATGATGTCATTACTAAGTTATTATTATTATTGTTATCGTCATCTAAAATATTTAAATGACGAGTAGATGATGATGGTGGTGATGATGGCGATGATGGCGATGAAGGTGATGGTGATGGTGACGGTGATGGATTTTGAAGGATTCTTCTTCTATTCATATGTTTTCTTTTTTCCAATAAAGGAAGTCCCCAACCACATTTATAACATTTTTTATCAATGTGTTGTTCACATAATTTATGCCACACCTGATCATCATCAGCTAATAATTTCCATGGTTTGGAAACTTGAGCTGCATGACACAGCGAGGTTGCATCCAAATAAGAAAGAATATGAAGTGAGAGTTCCTCTGGAAGGTGGGCAATAAAATCTATTCGATTCAAATCCTCTAATCTATTTGAAAGAAATGATAATTGTGTTGAGCAGCATTGGTGCAATAAACCTTCTAAAGCAAAGAATTTAAAAATTTATTATTATTGTATTAGTATTTGGCGAAACCTTGTTTCATACGAATTATAATTAAATTCTTGTTTCTTTTGTTACACATAAAAATTCGTTGAAACACGATTAGTAATCTTGTTTCAACGACTTTGTTGTAACAAGGTTATATTATATATCTGGTGATATTCGAACCCGAATCTCACACAAATAGTAGTCAATTTAAACAGCATTGTTTTTAAAGAATTTATTTAAAATAATAATAAAATTTAATGATTTTTAATATTGCTTTTAAAGAATTTAAAAAATCGACATATTGGTCTTTTCAAAGATGGTCGGTCACACTAGTGATGTTAGCCGGCTAAGAAATTTTTAAACGGCTAAGCCGGCTTGAGCCAATCAAATTCTATTCTCAAAAATAATAAAAAATATTCATTCATAATTGGGGTGTGCGACATTCTAAGAAAATCAAAACTAATTAATGTCATATATTGATTGGTTATATGTGATTTTTTTTTGTGATCTGCATATCACATACAAGATTTCTGAAATTTACATAAAGGACATATTAATTGCTGATCCTTTTATAATTGGCAGAAAATTTTCAACTATTATTAAAAAATTTTGGGATAAGAAAAATATAAATTTTAATATAAATTTAAAATCTTAAAGAACCAATATTAAATCATTCCTAATGTCAAAAACTTGTTGTATTCCTGTTACTCTTTTTAAATAAAGGTGCTGCAAGCACGTAAATTCAAATACAGCTCATGATGTGTCCAATAAATATATGTAAGATAAATAGATAAAAAGTCTGATATATAAATCTCCCTATATCTGCACACAACTCAGGGTTTGCAATACTCTATATCAGGCCTCTGTATTAAGGTTTCTGGTCCAAACTGTTTTCTCAAAGCCCAAACTAGTTTGGGCAATTTGGGCTTCTCAACATTTTCTATAAGCATGAACATTAAAAAACTATA
>CAUDNR010000394.1:3522-29059 GCA_958430865.1 Entrophospora sp. SA101
GAAGAAGCTTTAGGACTGGTATGTTGAATTGATTGAATAGAATTAAAATGATCATGAGTTGACACATTATTAAGATAAGGATTACAAGTTGTCGACACCATTAAAATAATGATTATGAGTTGTTGACATAACATTAGGATAAGGATTATGAGCTGCCTTTAATGTGGCATTATTTCCAAAGCTTTGAAGGAGAGTGTTTTGCATATATATTTCACACCTGTCTTTGGCATAGTCAACTTTAACCTCTTTGTATGCGTATTTTGATGGTAGTGATTTAACTGCTCTAATGGCACTTGAGAAATGAACTAATCCAATCTTTTTTCCTCTGATAATTTGAATAGTATCAATATTACCATATTCAGCCAAATCTCTATGTAAAATCCTTTCAGTGAACGAATCATCCAAATTTCTAGGAGAACGTTACGTGAAGCATTGTTTTCATCAACAGCTAATTGAACACCTAAAGGTACAGCTGATGGTCTACCACAACTAACGTAAAGTTTTTGACCTTCATAAAAAATTTGTTTGGTCATAGCTTCATCATAAAATGCTTTTGCAAGAATAGCATTCATAAAAGAAATGAAGGCACAAGTGTTGTCAGGATGGAGTTTGACAGACTCTAATGGACCAACTTTGATTTGATTTATAAGTTTATAAACTTCTACATTTGATGGTAAATTTCCAAGATATACAGTTCGTCTAATAATATTTGTAGAATATTTTTGATAAATTTTTGAAGGTCGATTTATGGATTGCTTTAATCTCAACGGAGCAGCTTTATGATAATAATCAGCTATTATTGCTTGATAGAAATGTTTTGTAAATAAAAAAAAATATTTAATTTTCATTACCTCTTGTTAAAAAAACATTGTCACTACTATGATTTGGATTATACCTTGCTTTTTTAGTATTATCGTGACTTCAATTACCATTATCGTTACTACGTTTCATGATAAAATTTTGATTGAAGCTTTGAATATTAAATCTTTGGGAAACAAACGTAAAAATAATGTATATAATCTATATGTATATAAATATAAATAAATAAATAAATATACAATAAATTATGTTAATAAAATCAATTAAATGAGTTAATTATTCTAATGGATTTAACATTTTTCCACTTTTAATGTAGACAAAAATATAACGCGTTTGATCTAACGTTTAAATATGATAAATAGTGACTGTGTGCAGGTTAAAAACACTGTCTTTGGCATAGTCAACTTTAACCTCTTTGTATGCGTATTTTGATGGTAGTGATTTAACTGCTCTAATGGCACTTGAAATATTCAAGAAATGAACTAATCCAATCTTTTTTCCTCTGATAATTTGAATAGTATCAATATTACCATATTCAGCCAAATCTCTATGTAAAATCCTTTCAGTGAACGAATCATCCAAATTTCTAGGAGAACGTTACGTGAAGCATTGTTTTCATCAACAGCTAATTGAACACCTAAAGGTACAGCTGATGGTCTACCACAACTAACGTAAAGTTTTTGACCTTCATAAAAAATTTGTTTGGTCATAGCTTCATCATAAAATGCTTTTGCAAGAATAGCATTCATAAAAGAAATGAAGGCACAAGTGTTGTCAGGATGGAGTTTGACAGACTCTAATGGACCAACTTTGATTTGATTTATAAGTTTATAAACTTCTACATTTGATGGTAAATTTCCAAGATATACAGTTCGTCTAATAATATTTGTAGAATATTTTTGATAAATTTTTGAAGGTCGATTTATGGATTGCTTTAATCTCAACGGAGCAGCTTTATGATAATAATCAGCTATTATTGCTTGATAGAAATGTTTTGTAAATAAAAAAAAATATTTAATTTTCATTACCTCTTGTTAAAAAAACATTGTCACTACTATGATTTGGATTATACCTTGCTTTTTTAGTATTATCGTGACTTCAATTACCATTATCGTTACTACGTTTCATGATAAAATTTTGATTGAAGCTTTGAATATTAAATCTTTGGGAAACAAACGTAAAAATAATGTATATAATCTATATGTATATAAATATAAATAAATAAATAAATATACAATAAATTATGTTAATAAAATCAATTAAATGAGTTAATTATTCTAATGGATTTAACATTTTTCCACTTTTAATGTAGACAAAAATATAACGCGTTTGATCTAACGTTTAAATATGATAAATAGTGACTGTGTGCAGGTTAAAAACATGAGGACAGTTAAACTCATAATTCTTATACCGATCTTCTTTTAACACTATAATATAACCAGAATTCTTGCTTTTAAAAAATAAAAATTACCTTGAGAGAAAAATAAAAAAGTTTCAAGATTTGGTTACACGATTAGAAAACTAAAAAAACTAATATTTAACCACAGAATTTTTGTATCCCGGCTGTATTACTTGTGTAATACTTGATTTGACTAATGTTCTTTCACCTTTCTCAAAACATTTATAAGTGAAATGGGTATAGTTATTAAACTAAAAATGTTCTTTGTGATGAATTACATATAAAAATATTGTTAACTCAAAATCGACTTTTTGGTGACATGCCTTGTTTCTATTGATCAACCCCAAATAAGAATGAATACCTTGCAAGGCGGAAGAAACTTTGAATTGAAGATACTTTGTGGTGCAGCGGTCATAATGAATGATTTAATTATGTAATTTGAATTTATTTAAGAGATTATGATAGTAATAATAAGTAATAGTAAGTAAAATTACGACTAATGCGATTATAAACGTAGTAATAAACTAATTGTTAATTTTCAAAAATCATCAGTCGAATCATCAATTGTTATAAAGACTACAATTATAAAGTCTGCTTTGATGTGTAGTATTATGGGTGAAATTAGAGTGATGAATAAACTATAACTATAACAAAATAATATAATGATAGGCAATAATATTATGGTGTAAAATAATATGATTAATGGCGATATTATGAATAAGCTAAACTTTATATATGAACCAAATTTCTGGTTTGTTAGGATGAATTTGAAAAGGTAATAGATTGAAGGTGAATACCAAAATACGATACTGAAAGTGGTTGGAACTATGCATAGAAACGAAATTGGGATTATGTATATTGAAAAATCTATGATAACAAGTATGATGCTTATTAATATATTATTATTTGATAATATTGTTGAATATTTATTATTATTATCATTTAGATTTTGATGATACAATTGTTGTTGTTGATGATATTGTAGATGTTGCAGATGTTGTTGTTTTTGTGTTTAGTATTGATAGAATTTCTATTAAACCAATTTTTTTTGTCTAATAATATTTCCTCTGCCTCATCCAAAACTTTCTTATCAAAATATTTTTTTTTCCTCCAACCCAATAAAATTCTTTTAGTGTTAGTAATATTAATAACCCCATTTGGTCCACTTGTAACATCCAAAATTAATTTATTTAAATCCTGTCTAATGAGTTCAATATATCCTTTGAAATTTATAGATTTTGAATTCTCTAATAAAGCATCAATGAAATAAAGCAAATTCAATCGTGGCAAGATGGTAAATTGATCCATAACTTCCAATATACATCTATGTAAATCTTCGTAACAACCTTTATTTTGAATTGCATATTTTACACATTTTCTGATGTAAGGTTGTGACGCATTGAGTTTTTTTAAGCAACTTATAAATTCTAATCTCACTTCAAATGGATCCATGAGTAATGATGGCGATGGTGATGGTGATGGTGATGATGATGATGATGATGATGATAAATGCAATGTTTTATATTATATTCGTATAGATATTTAGGTATAACTTGTGTATAGTATTTATGTGTATAAATTGCAATGATAACTTTTTAAATATATATTTTTTTAACGATTTAATAGATTATTTGATAGAAGCTGTTGAAAAAATTAAGATGTATTTATGAATCAAGTTAGCCAAGATGATTATTATTATTATTGTTATTATTATTATTAAACTCCTATTAAATTATTCTTAAGCAAAGCAAATATCTATAATCTTTTTTTTATTAAACTGATTAATTTGTCACATATATATATGTATGTATTAATATATATTTTTGGGATGAAAATTTATTTGTTTTTCTATTGATTATTACATTAAATGCATATCATTCATCTTTCTTTATTATATAAATTTTAGTATTTTATCTAAAAAAAGATTTCTAGTAAAGGGGAAATAGAAAGTATCTATCCTATATTATATTATTATTATGTAGAAAAAAAAAATAAGCAGTATGATTTTGTGTTACATGTGAAATTAATTATGCCAATATTCATTCGAATGTTTGAAAATGGATTATAAAAAAGAGAAAGAGAATTGGGTCAGTGGGCATAGTGGAGGATCAATATTGGAAATTAATTCTATTACAGGAGTTTTATTAACATCATATATATTATGGTCAGCAATTTCAAAAAGTGAATTGGCGATATTGTTCAACTATAATAATTCTGAAGCAGCAACAAATTCATTAATTACAAAAACCATAAACATTATTATTTTGGAATTTTTGATTTTAGTATTGCCAAGCATATTAGCATGTACAATCTTATCATCATATACATTTTATTTAAATTTGTTATTTATAATAATATCATTTTTGATCTCCAGTAAATATTCAAAAAATAAAGAGCCAAAAAAGAAAAAACAACCATGGGAAAAAGATTCAGATGAGGAAGAAATTGATAATGATAATAGTTATGACGAAAATGAAAATTTATTGCTTAATAAAAAGGGGCTTAATGATAATGGTGGCAATAGTGGTGGTGGAATAATAGTTATTGATGATGATAATGAAAAATTGGAAGGAAAAAAGGAAAAAGATGACGATGATGATTATTTAATGAATGAAAAATATATAAAAAAAAAAAATATTTATATTTATAGAAAACCATTCCTCACAGCTTATAGATCTAGTATGGTAATTTTAACTTGTATATGTATTTTAGCAGTAGATTTCAAAGTATTTCCTAGAAGATTTGCAAAAGTTGAAGATTATGGAACATCCTTGGTGAAGATTTTTTAAAGATACTTAAATGCGTGTGCATGTGTATGCTGTATGCGCATATGATTAATTTATATGCATATATTATTATTTAGATGGATTTGGGAGTCGGATCATTTGTATTTTCATCGGGAATTGTATCAGCAAAACCATTTTTGAAAAAACCAGAAAACCGATTTAAACCAATGAAAGGACAATTAGTTGCAGCAGTTAAACATTCTTTGCCAATTCTGGCGCTTGGGATATTGAGATTAATCGCTGTTAAATCATCAGATTATCAGGTTAATATAATCATCAGTTAAATATTGAATACATTTATTAATAATACATTTATTGACTAATTAAATGTTATGTAGGAACATGTCACTGAATATGGGAAACATTGGAATTTCTTTTTTACACTTGGATTTCTACCGATTTTTGTAACATTGTGTAGAACTTTTCAAAAATACACAAGATTTTCCATAGTTGGATTGACTATTGCAATTTGTAGGCATTCTATACATAAATACAGTATTGGTTGTTGTTAATATTAACAAAATCAAAATACTATATGATTAATGTTTATTGTTTATTTAGTGTACCAAATAGTTTTATCGAAATTTGGATTAGAAGAATATATACAAAATGCACCTAGAATAAATTTAATCAATGATAATAAAGAAGGACTATCTAGTTTTTGGGGTAGTTAAAAAATAAATAATATATTTATTAATCAACTAATTATAAGTATTGTTTATTGTAAATGGATTAAATGTAATTTTATTTTTTCTAGGGTATCTATCAATATTTTTATTTTCATTGGATATTGGACATTATATATTACCTCCAGATCCATATTATGCATTTAAAATGAACAGAAAAAACAAAAAATTTCCTAAACCCACCAAATTATTATTGATTTTAATGTCATGGTCAATATTATTCTGGATTGGATTTTTATTGTGTATTGGAATCAAAATTGAGATCAGTAGAAAATTGGCAAATTTGAGTTATATATTTTGGATATTAAGTTTTAATACAAGTTTTCTGTCATTATTTCAATTAGTTGAGATTTCATTTTTCGATAAATGGTGGAAATTCAATAAAAATAATGAAAATTATAAAATATTGCCGAATATAATTGAATCAATTAATGAAAATAATTTATTTATATTTTTAATCGTAAGTAAAAAAAAATAATGTTTTATTAATATTTGACAACGTATTTATTTATAATTAATTACTGATATTTTAACAGGCAAATATTTTGACTGGATTAATTAATATTTCAACAAAAACTTTGTATACAAGTGATTTAGTAGCAGAAATAATTTTATCACTTTATATGCTTACCAATATTTTCGTTTCTTTAATTTTATGGAGAAATGGCTGGAAGGTTAAATTATAATAATAATTTATTTATTTATAGATTTTAGATTTTAAAAAATGAAAGTTGTTATATTTGAACATTCAGACAAATAAAAATTGTTTACACATATCATTTGCAGTCAATTTCCAGAATAAAAAAAAAAACAACTGTTTACAAATATTCTAAAATTGTTATTAATAAAGATTTATAATAATTATAAAAAAATTTTTTCTGTTTGTATGAAATCCTTTTTTGTTCCTTCAAACAAGAAAAAATTAGTTATTTGAACAAAGCTGATTAAAGATTCCAATGATTCAATAGATGCCCCGTTTGACGCTTTTATATCCACTATTATTATTACAATGATTATTATAATATAAAGGATATAAAGTAACACTGGGGCAATATATATATATATATTTTTATGATAAATAGTTTTTTATTTCCATACACTTAACACATACACATAATTCTTTTAACCCAATACTACGTACCAAAAAGTAAATATTCATCCATTCATCAATAAGTCAGTTCGCCAATTCACTCGTCAACTTCGAAATTTTCTTGCTGTTATTATCCTATAATTTATTGAAAAGTTTTCCATTTTTTAACGATTCATTTAAAAATTTTTTTTTCCCGTGAATTAAATGACGTCTTTTGATTAAGGGTATCTATCAATATTTTTATTTTCATTGGATATTGGACATTATATATTACCTCCAGATCCATATTATGCATTTAAAATGAACAGAAAAAACAAAAAATTTCCTAAACCCACCAAATTATTATTGATTTTAATGTCATGGTCAATATTATTCTGGATTGGATTTTTATTGTGTATTGGAATCAAAATTGAGATCAGTAGAAAATTGGCAAATTTGAGTTATATATTTTGGATATTAAGTTTTAATACAAGTTTTCTGTCATTATTTCAATTAGTTGAGATTTCATTTTTCGATAAATGGTGGAAATTCAATAAAAATAATGAAAATTATAAAATATTGCCGAATATAATTGAATCAATTAATGAAAATAATTTATTTATATTTTTAATCGTAAGTAAAAAAAAATAATGTTTTATTAATATTTGACAACGTATTTATTTATAATTAATTACTGATATTTTAACAGGCAAATATTTTGACTGGATTAATTAATATTTCAACAAAAACTTTGTATACAAGTGATTTAGTAGCAGAAATAATTTTATCACTTTATATGCTTACCAATATTTTCGTTTCTTTAATTTTATGGAGAAATGGCTGGAAGGTTAAATTATAATAATAATTTATTTATTTATAGATTTTAGATTTTAAAAAATGAAAGTTGTTATATTTGAACATTCAGACAAATAAAAATTGTTTACACATATCATTTGCAGTCAATTTCCAGAATAAAAAAAAAAACAACTGTTTACAAATATTCTAAAATTGTTATTAATAAAGATTTATAATAATTATAAAAAAATTTTTTCTGTTTGTATGAAATCCTTTTTTGTTCCTTCAAACAAGAAAAAATTAGTTATTTGAACAAAGCTGATTAAAGATTCCAATGATTCAATAGATGCCCCGTTTGACGCTTTTATATCCACTATTATTATTACAATGATTATTATAATATAAAGGATATAAAGTAACACTGGGGCAATATATATATATATATTTTTATGATAAATAGTTTTTTATTTCCATACACTTAACACATACACATAATTCTTTTAACCCAATACTACGTACCAAAAAGTAAATATTCATCCATTCATCAATAAGTCAGTTCGCCAATTCACTCGTCAACTTCGAAATTTTCTTGCTGTTATTATCCTATAATTTATTGAAAAGTTTTCCATTTTTTAACGATTCATTTAAAAATTTTTTTTTCCCGTGAATTAAATGACGTCTTTTGATTAGTTTTCAAGTTCTGGTAAATTAACACGATGTCGGAATTCATTATTATTATTTGTAATGAACTAATTGTTGATGAGCTCACAAGATGTACTATTATTGCTTTTTTATTTTCCGTGACATTGATAGGAAATAAATAAATAATCTTACTAAAAGTAACGAAATGAAACTAAAGTCATTACATGGAAAAAATTTACATATTTAAATTTGGAGAACTATTAGGTGTTGTCCTCAATCCAATCTATTTTGTTGTTTAATATTACTATGTTTGTTATTCTAAATATATATGTATATATATATTGTTACCTCCATCATTATATAGAAACTTGCAGTGGTAAAATGTAGCAATGACCAGATAAAGATAAATCTTGAAACTACCAATTTTAAGGTCTGGTACATCAACCTTAGAAATATTTCCCCCAAAAAAACAAAGCAGTATTGGCACCTGAATAAATGTGGTGCTTAAGCCTTGAATTGAACTGACATTATGTTTTTTATACAAAAATTAAGGATTCCCATCTTTAATTCTAATGATTTCACTGAATTATTTCGACGGATTTTTTTAGCTGTTCATTCAATACATTGAATTCCGGTTAACTTTTGCAAGTTGACGTTATGAAAGCCATACATAATAGTAATGTTTGTCACTACTATTGTTGAAAACTGACGTAACATGTAATGTTTCTAACAAAACTTCAGGAAATCCTATTGGTGTAGAATTCACCAATCCTAATGACCCATTTCATGCCTGTTTCAGCCAAAACTGCAGCAGCAGTTGATGGTGATGATAGATCAATAACATCAGTTGATGGTTCATAAAAATTTGAATTTGAATTGTTAGGATTTAAGTCGTTGTTGTCATTATTATTATTATTATTTACGATATTTTAATTAGTATTAGATGATGATGATGAATTTGCTGTAGTGTAAAAACGAAATGATTTTATTAAAGAGTTCATTCTTAATAATATTATAGCTGTTGTTATTGATACCATAATAGTAGCAGCAGCAGTTGATATTGATATTAGTTCTAAAAACAGGTATCTGTAAATTATTATATACAAATTATGATAGAATAAATAAAGAACTCTTTTCTCTTAAACATCATCAAATTAATAAAGAATATGAATTTTATACATAATTATTATGCACTTTTTTTTTCAATAAAATAACAAAGAAAAGGATATTATCTTGTCGATCTCTAGTTGGAAATTTAATTTTTTTTCCATGAGGGCGTGATTTCTATTATGGCAATTTTTTGGTAGATTAGGGTATCTATCAATATTTTTATTTTCATTGGATATTGGACATTATATATTACCTCCAGATCCATATTATGCATTTAAAATGAACAGAAAAAACAAAAAATTTCCTAAACCCACCAAATTATTATTGATTTTAATGTCATGGTCAATATTATTCTGGATTGGATTTTTATTGTGTATTGGAATCAAAATTGAGATCAGTAGAAAATTGGCAAATTTGAGTTATATATTTTGGATATTAAGTTTTAATACAAGTTTTCTGTCATTATTTCAATTAGTTGAGATTTCATTTTTCGATAAATGGTGGAAATTCAATAAAAATAATGAAAATTATAAAATATTGCCGAATATAATTGAATCAATTAATGAAAATAATTTATTTATATTTTTAATCGTAAGTAAAAAAAAATAATGTTTTATTAATATTTGACAACGTATTTATTTATAATTAATTACTGATATTTTAACAGGCAAATATTTTGACTGGATTAATTAATATTTCAACAAAAACTTTGTATACAAGTGATTTAGTAGCAGAAATAATTTTATCACTTTATATGCTTACCAATATTTTCGTTTCTTTAATTTTATGGAGAAATGGCTGGAAGGTTAAATTATAATAATAATTTATTTATTTATAGATTTTAGATTTTAAAAAATGAAAGTTGTTATATTTGAACATTCAGACAAATAAAAATTGTTTACACATATCATTTGCAGTCAATTTCCAGAATAAAAAAAAAAACAACTGTTTACAAATATTCTAAAATTGTTATTAATAAAGATTTATAATAATTATAAAAAAATTTTTTCTGTTTGTATGAAATCCTTTTTTGTTCCTTCAAACAAGAAAAAATTAGTTATTTGAACAAAGCTGATTAAAGATTCCAATGATTCAATAGATGCCCCGTTTGACGCTTTTATATCCACTATTATTATTACAATGATTATTATAATATAAAGGATATAAAGTAACACTGGGGCAATATATATATATATATTTTTATGATAAATAGTTTTTTATTTCCATACACTTAACACATACACATAATTCTTTTAACCCAATACTACGTACCAAAAAGTAAATATTCATCCATTCATCAATAAGTCAGTTCGCCAATTCACTCGTCAACTTCGAAATTTTCTTGCTGTTATTATCCTATAATTTATTGAAAAGTTTTCCATTTTTTAACGATTCATTTAAAAATTTTTTTTTCCCGTGAATTAAATGACGTCTTTTGATTAGTTTTCAAGTTCTGGTAAATTAACACGATGTCGGAATTCATTATTATTATTTGTAATGAACTAATTGTTGATGAGCTCACAAGATGTACTATTATTGCTTTTTTATTTTCCGTGACATTGATAGGAAATAAATAAATAATCTTACTAAAAGTAACGAAATGAAACTAAAGTCATTACATGGAAAAAATTTACATATTTAAATTTGGAGAACTATTAGGTGTTGTCCTCAATCCAATCTATTTTGTTGTTTAATATTACTATGTTTGTTATTCTAAATATATATGTATATATATATTGTTACCTCCATCATTATATAGAAACTTGCAGTGGTAAAATGTAGCAATGACCAGATAAAGATAAATCTTGAAACTACCAATTTTAAGGTCTGGTACATCAACCTTAGAAATATTTCCCCCAAAAAAACAAAGCAGTATTGGCACCTGAATAAATGTGGTGCTTAAGCCTTGAATTGAACTGACATTATGTTTTTTATACAAAAATTAAGGATTCCCATCTTTAATTCTAATGATTTCACTGAATTATTTCGACGGATTTTTTTAGCTGTTCATTCAATACATTGAATTCCGGTTAACTTTTGCAAGTTGACGTTATGAAAGCCATACATAATAGTAATGTTTGTCACTACTATTGTTGAAAACTGACGTAACATGTAATGTTTCTAACAAAACTTCAGGAAATCCTATTGGTGTAGAATTCACCAATCCTAATGACCCATTTCATGCCTGTTTCAGCCAAAACTGCAGCAGCAGTTGATGGTGATGATAGATCAATAACATCAGTTGATGGTTCATAAAAATTTGAATTTGAATTGTTAGGATTTAAGTCGTTGTTGTCATTATTATTATTATTATTTACGATATTTTAATTAGTATTAGATGATGATGATGAATTTGCTGTAGTGTAAAAACGAAATGATTTTATTAAAGAGTTCATTCTTAATAATATTATAGCTGTTGTTATTGATACCATAATAGTAGCAGCAGCAGTTGATATTGATATTAGTTCTAAAAACAGGTATCTGTAAATTATTATATACAAATTATGATAGAATAAATAAAGAACTCTTTTCTCTTAAACATCATCAAATTAATAAAGAATATGAATTTTATACATAATTATTATGCACTTTTTTTTTCAATAAAATAACAAAGAAAAGGATATTATCTTGTCGATCTCTAGTTGGAAATTTAATTTTTTTTCCATGAGGGCGTGATTTCTATTATGGCAATTTTTTGGTAGATTTTTGCATGAGAGTGTAAAAAATCAGCCCATATGCAATGCATAATAAAAAAAAAACGCGTTAAATTTTCACCAATTAACTACTCGTTAATTTATTATTACTTAATCATCCGCCTGTCCCTCTTTAATAATAATAATAATAATAATAATAATAATAATAATAATCCAAAGATTTTTTGATCAAAGAATGATAAATTATATCCTTGAATTTAAAATATTTGTATATATACACTCCCCTACCATAAATATCCGACCACCTGATGATCACTTTAATAATCGGAAATGTTACGCCTTATGCAGTTCAAAATTTTATTAATCAAACCGGGACTGGTGCATTAAGTAAACATGTTTTTAAATGTTAATTTTGCATATAAACTTAAAGTCTCGTCGAGCTTGCATTATTAATGAATTTAGGATGAAAACTTTAAATTAGACAAAATTCCGTGATTTTTATGAAAACTTTGAGCTTAGTAAAAACATTCAAAACTCTGTTGAATAATGGATTACGTCATTAGGTAAGTCCACTTTAAATATCTTGAATTATATATGGTTAAAATTTGAGAAAATTTGATCAAGTATAAACAACAAAACGTAAAGCCTTAAAATTTGCATTTTGTCAACTTTATAATAAAATTACGGGGTGGTCGGATACTTTTTTAAACCCTTTTCACGAACTAATTTATGCCAACATCATATTGTAGATATGTGTAATCTGTTACGTTGAACACATTTTATTAATGAAGAAATTTGACCTTTATTACATGTAAAGATTCCGATTGAAAATTTGCTTTTTTGGACTATTTGCTAAATGTTTCCGTTAATACCATACCGAACCTTTCGAAGCTTTTGTAATTTAGAGATTTTGATATCAAGTACAAGTCAAGTCTACTTAGTAAAGTAAAAAAAGGTTTTATTTAAGAAAACGTTACTTTTTAGTAAGGACCCTTTTCATTTGACGTTACACGACTTTGGTGGTCGGATATTTATGATAGGTGAGTGTATTAGTATGCTATCTAATTTTTAATTCTTGTTTCGATAAATAAATAAAATAAAAATAATGCATTTCGACGTATACATTGACGTATACATGACAACAAAATTTTAAAATTTAATGGAACGTTTGACCATACATATGCGCTGATTTTGTTTGAACCCCAAAATCCAGTACGGTATGATCATAACGTTATGAATACTTTATACTAGCAAAAACCCATTGGTTTTGAGGTGGGGCCATTGGTTTGACGGGTTGATGGATAGTAAATTAGTTTTTTTAGCGGAGCAAATAATTTTTTTTAGGGTAATTATCATTCTACCGACCAGTTTACACATTAAAAATACTCGTGTTTAACATCGAGACACAATAAGACATAAGGTTCGAAAAAAGGCCCAAAATACCAAATCGGCTGATATGATATATACATAATTTCAAAATAACAATAGCACCTCGATAAATAAACACCAAGGATCTTATTTTTTAAACAAAAGTTGTTAGAACTAACTACATGTATCCTCTTTCACATCTATCTAATCGGATGGATGGTAAAGGAATTAAAACAATTTATTAATACCAATGTTTATTGTATGTCTGTCTCATACTAAAATTTTCATTATTGCATGTTAGGGCCTTCCATTTGGAATGTTTCATGGTCGGATATATGTACAATAAACCAGTTTTGAATGCAGAAACATACAATAATTACGTCAAAAAGTCGAGAATGGGTGTCACTTACGTGCTACTATTTTAAGCTCAGCGAGCATGCAATAACTCACATTTATACTAGTGTTCAAAACCAGAATTGAGTTCGTCCGATACAGTCTCAGTCCCAAAAGACCGGTCTTTAGATGCAGTCCTTTGAGACTGCTTAAGGTTGTTTGTTAACTCGATAGTATTTTGATGTAAATTACATATTGCAAAGGCATCTTTTTGGTCGATTATTTTACTATTACGTTTTATAAACGAGTTCGAGTTAACTTTGAACAAGCTTTTATGTACAATACCCGTCAATTAATTTACCTGCGAATTTACTTACAATAATCCTGCCTACCGCCTCTTTCCTGTACCTAGAAAGCTTCGGCGAATCTGTAGGCACGCTTTATGGTACAGATTTAATTATTTTGTTCCTAAATAAATTATTAATGAATATTAATGAAAAGAGGCTAGGTCACACAACCCTAGTCAAAACTAAATCCAAAAAGCAAACAGAAACAAAAATGAAATTTATTAGATATTTATTTAAAGGATAAAGAAGTACCAGCTGGCGAAGGTTAATCAAATAATAGATAGATAGAATGTACATTGTATATTTATTTATTTATTTATTATTGTTGCTTTTTTCAATTAGATTATTTAATTGATTCTGCCTTCATTTTTTTAACATGAAAAATATATGCGTTTTTTTTTTGATAAATAACATAAATAAGTAGTAAAATTTATCGTAATAATAAAAAAATAATGAACTAAAAAAATGGTGATTTGCTCCCGGCGAGGATCGAACTCGCGACCTTCGCGTTGCTCAAGTATAGGATTCAGGCCTATAAGCACGACGCATTGCCACTTTGCTACGGGAGCTGAATTTATTATTTTTTTCCAATAATTTATCAATTTAAAGTTTATATTTAAATTTATTAATAGAATGGGCTTTGAAATTTGAAGAAAAAAATTCATTTTGCCTTTCCTTCTTGATAATATCATTATTTTTGTTTATTTATTAAAAAATATTTTTATATACCAAACTTACAAAGGAACCAAATTTCTTTCGTGACAAGTTAGTTACATTTATAGCATAGATATTAATTAATTAATATTAACTAAAAAATATTAAACATAAATCACACCATGAATCAATTAAAAACATTCGCCCATCTACCACAACAACATACTAACACCGTTGCCAATAATAGTAATGTTACGACATAGAGCCATTATCACCTAGATGACTGGTGTGCTGCATGTGAAATTTTGCATGTCAATTTAAAATTGACACCGTTGTTACAACTCAAAAAATACGTGTAAAGGGTTTCATTGTCCGAGGCTCACTATATATATACAGTGTGTTGCAAAAAAAAAACCGGAAAAATCAAATTAATCATCATGGAACAACCATTGCATTAATTCACATAGAAAATATTTCCATCCGATAGGTTAAGAGCAGAACTTTTATTGGATATATTTTAATACGAAATACTTTCACTATTGATTTTAATTGCGGGCTGACATCTTGATTTTTTTATCAAAGTAAATTAATTAGAAATAAATCAGGAGTTGGATTTCATTTTTCTATGATGAATCATCTCACATCTTTAAATTTTAACTTCTATCACGTTATTTATAATTGATTACCAAAATTTTAAAGAAATCTAGTACATAATAATAATTAATAATAAATTGTGATATGTCACGTGATTCAAAAGGTGATTCCGTTTCTTCGAACGATTAACTCTCCTATAAGCCACATCGTCCGTTTCATACAACTTATTAATATTGAAATAGTTATTTGAGAATGGAGAGTTAGCAATCTGGTACATTTATTAGGTAAATGTGTCTCATTTATTCTAATAACATAATTGCAAAAAAGCAAGTAAAATTCAACCATATTGTGACAACTAATTGCCAGATTCAGTTAGAAAATGGTTTAAAGTGATTTAAAAAAGCAAAGCTTTGTTTAAAAATTTATTTGAGTCAAGCTGATGAATTTTTAGTAATATTATAAAAAGTTTTTTGACAACAGTAACTTTCCGGTTTTTTTTTTGCAACACACTGTATATAACTTATAGAAAATACAGTTTTTTAAAAATAAATTTTTTAATTGATTTAACTTAATAATTAACATCTGGTTCATTCTTCTGTATTTTTAAATGGTGATTAAATAATCTTTTCGCTCATTAAATTTACAACCTTCTTCAAATTTAATGTGTCAAATATAACCACGATTCTTCAAGATCAATGAAATTTGTTCTTAATTCTAATTGCAAGGCTGTCTTGTCTGCCTATCATATTCTTTTTATTCACGAAAGATTATATAAACTTATACTTTAAAGATTTTAGTATAATTGCGTGATTAAAATCTTGGGCAGTAATGTACATTTTATTATTTGGTGAAAGTATTAATTAAATAGGACAGTAATAATCCTCTCGCAACTTTTTTTACGAATTTTCTAAATAAGCCGCATAAAACAAATATATCACATATAAATGACTTTATTTTAACAAAAAATGATGCAACTTTATTGAAGTTGCCACGAACAAACTCATGAGCAAAATGACAAGTGTAGCAAATGTACTCAAAGATGTTTGATCTTTTGAATATTAAAGAAACACATATCGAATCGTTTGAATCAAGATGCGTAAATCACCCAGAATTTACTCATTGTGATTGGGTAAAGAGTATTATCAATTAACTGGATAGTTATTTTATGACCATACTTCGGATAAGATGAAAATAATTCCAAAATAACACTGTAATACGTAAAACATCTATATAGTACCTCTTTAATTTATTAATAATAATTTTTAATTATAAGAATATTAATATGATAAAGATTAATAGTTAATTAAACATTAAAATAGTCATTTGATGGTTGTTTCAGTTATTGTTGAAGGATCAAATTCAATCCTATCCAACTCATCAAATATATTTCTATTTGATCTTATCAATAATAATGTTTTTAACTTCTTCGACGGTTGGACGTTTATCTGAATTAACTAACATCCATACGTACATACATTTATATGTCAATTTAATATAGAAATTTGGATAGTCTTCCGCATGTCTTTATTGAAACCAAATTATTAAAGGGTTGTAATCCAGTTGACACTACTAACATCGATACACCAAAACTATATATATATTTGATGGACTTGTCATTTAACACGCTGGGAGCTAAATATGACATTACACAAATCATATACGTATCATTTTTATTTGGTGATGATGAAAAGCAAAAATCATGTAAAATATTGCCACTATAAAAATTACGATGCAATGAGCAATTTTGGCCGCTCTACGTGTAGAAAGAATATTTTAGCCTAGGAAATATACCACTTTGCATAGTGATATTGTTCTTTAAAGTTTCAATAACAACAGGAAATTTCTTGAATATAATCTTTTTTCAAAACATAATTTTCATGTTATGGTCCTTTTTCATTTATTATCCAGATTCAATACGAGAAAATGCATTATGTATTCATTCCGCATCTGTATCAATCCTCTACTTAATTTTTATAGGGGAATAGATTTGTTGAAATGAGGTTGACTGAATTTGCCTTATTCTAATTAAAATAAAAAATTAATTTAAAAATCTGGTTGATTCAAATCAAGTCATGAAATCAAATCAAAAATCAAATCTGAATTCTGCTCGCTTGGGGCCTTGATCGGAAATAATCGTATCTTCTAACTTTAACTTCATCATTGAAGTTATTAGTCAATTCATCCCGAAAACAAAGCTTTTGTTTCCAGACAAATGCTAATAAGATGCAATATTCCCCAATATACAGGGCTATAAAACGGACTCTAGAGGATTTCCTTTTTTGAAAACTGTAGGTTAATGTGTTTTGACAAAATAAAAAAGATTTCCATCCAAATATTTATTTATATTGAACAAAAAATGGGTTTTATGAATAATTGTTATGCATTGAATAAATCAATAGGAATATAACAAAGTTAAAGATTATGAAATAGGTCCAGTGGTAATGACATTAAGAAAATGGTATATAAACAGGACTACGATCGCCTTTATTTTCTACATTATATACAGTATATATAAACTGAGAACTTTCAATGACTTTATTAGTGGATTATTCGCTATGAAACAATGAAATGATCAATGATTATTGGCATATATATTTTTTTTTCTTTGTTTGTATTGAAAAAAATTATTGGGAATGTAGGGATTATTGCCTTCGCAGCAAGTTTTTTGATTCATAGACAGACAATATTTATTGAATTAGCAGTTTATATAGTTTAAGCAAAATAAATCTTTGTAATCAATCTATTATTTATTAAGAATAAATACGTATTGGAATAGATGATTGCTCGATCCACATCTTGTTCTTTATCTTCATGATACACTCGCTGACCATTTTTACAGAAAAAGTTATTCAAACGAATGAAGCAGCAAAATTATGTGGATGTGTATCATTCAAATATTCTTTCATATCAGACTCTGTACATAAATCTTTCATCTCCCATTTTGACTTCCTTCAAATTCCATGATTAAGATCATCGATGTTGGCCATATCTTCTTGATTTTAGATAATGATGATTCCAGCAAGATTTTGTTTCAATGTCATTTGAAACTATTGGATAATCGAATACAGTTGCGGAAGATTCAAAATCTATCTCATCAATTCCTCGACTACGTGCAAATTTTTTGTCCGTCAATCTAGCAGCAGTATGTGGAGTTTTGAACAACGGACTCTGGTGCAAATAACTAGCGTAGAATGAATGGCATTACCATGATTTTTACCGATCGATCCATAAAAATTTTGTTGTTTAGAAAATGTGATGGTACCAATTCTGTGACCCTAGATTCTTTAGAATCCCCTGAACAGTTTCGGAAGAGAACCACTCTAAATCCAAACCCAAATTAAGAGTCACAGCGCATTGAATGAATGGCACATATGTAGATATATAGAACTTGCAATTAATTGTAATGCAGACTGCGCCCATTTGTTGGGAGCACCCTTCTTAAAACAATTGCTATTACAGCATTATTCACCCCAATTTTCTTTATGAGCATATCGGTCTGTCAATGTCTTTCTATAATCGTTAGCACATATAAAATATAATTCACGATTCATCTAATCCTAAACATAACCATCTTCTGAAATTAAATTGAATTGGATTGAATTCTATTTCTTTCCAATTTTATCATCTTTCATAATGCGTTTTTATCCAGAAATTTGTTTTTTTATTTTCATCTTTAACTTCCGCAATTTCTTTTACAACTACATTCCAATGTATTTATTACTTTTGCCTCTTTTTTTAAAAAAATAAATCAGTAATTATTAAGAATTTATAGATTGGAATATAATGCATGTTTTTAATAGATGTACTTATAGCAGACAAAGAATTCGAAACAACAAATAATAAAGTAAATATCAATCAAGTATTTATCGGAACTGGATAAAAATAAAAGCTTCTTACCAGACGTCACTTCTTGAGCTAGTAATTAGATAATAAGGAATGATATAGGAAGAATGCATAATAATAAATAACAAATTAATTCCCTTTGCCTTCTAAAAATCCATATGATTGATAGGTATTACAATAAGCCTAACTAGCCTATCTTGTTTAATAGAAAGTAAAATCAGAATGGATGTCAAGTTTACACAACAGGGATAAAAAGAAAAGAAAATTATGAAAGAAGTGCAGGAAAAGGGGCAGGCTGACAATTTATATATATGCTTATCTTGCATTCTTAAAAGACGCTGCGGATAGATGGCGGTTGGCAACAGCAAAAAACGAGTTAGTCGACATCATGCCTAAAATAGCTATAATATATTCTCTGACCAACTATCCTCCTAATAATCTTAATGCTATAGTCAGCCCTGGATGTGCGTCCACATTTTCACCATGTTTGCATATGGTAATATAGAAATTTGTTAATTAGATCAATTGAACACTGACACCCAACGTACATACATACGGCCACCTATAAAGCAATTTTTTATGTATTTATGTCTATCGAGTTTAGTTTTGGTAACAAATCTTTTTTTTTCACATCCAAATACATTAACCACGTTCATGATTTTTATACTGATATGATATTTTGTATGGGCCTGTAAACTATAAAATGTTTTGGTAGAATCATTCATTTCAAAATGAGTGCATTTTCGTAAACTAGAATATTTTTATTTTAAACCTTCTGTTTCAAGAAGAACTTTTGCATGTACTGGGTAACCAGGAATACTGATATGATGATCCGAGAGAAGAAAGAGAGAAAATAAATAAAACCTTGTTGGAAAAATGTATTTTAAATAGTTAAATTAATTATATTTATTTATATATATATTTTTTTTTAATGAGGACCACCACGACCACGACCATAGCTTCTGATAAATTCTGGTTGGAAATCACTAGATGCACCCTCCTTCTTTCCACCATCATCATCATCACCACGACGACGATAATCACGATCACCACCACGACTTTGTGGTGGACGATATGCTCCATCTCTATCACCTCCTTCAGTTTCTATAAAATGTTTTAGGGTTTATGTGAATAAGTAAATGTGAATATATATGTATGTATGTGCATATAACATAATATATGCACCATACAACCTCAAATCACTAAATAATACCTCGAGTTCTATTAGCTTGTCTAGTTTGTTTTTTGAAAGTAGTAGGAACAATTTCCGAAGGCAAGTGTAAATATTCTCTTAAAAATTCGATGCCTTCATCAGTCAATGAATAATAATAATATTGCCATGAGAATTGTGTTTTCACATATCCTTTCGAATTAAGACTTTGACATGCTTTTATAACTTGTAGATTTGGTACATCTATATCTTGATGTTTAGGTGCATTGAAATCCTTTTTTGCTACCAAGACTCCCTCTGAATAAAATTTTGATAATTAGATTTTTGTGAAAATTCGATCGGTTTGAATTGGTTGATGGTTTGATAAATTAGTTTGTTTACCTCTAAAAAGACTTTCATAGATAAGTTTACGATTTTTCTTTGGAATGAGCATCTTTTCTTTTCGTTTTGAGTGTTGAATTTTATTTTATCATCGTAAAAAAAAAAATTTTTAATATTAATATCAATTAATTGACCAATCGAATTTTCTGTTCATTGATCTTCTAGAGTAATAGTCTTAAAAAAAAATTTAATAAGCTGGCTCATGTACTGTACTTCTTTGGAACCTAAATTGACTCCTTTTATGTATACATACCCATATATACGTTTATTATTAATATTTAAAAAATTTCAACAATCACAAACACAATTAATTGATTCATATCTTTCTTCCAATATGTTAGTTTAGAAACATTGATCACAATCGGTTTTTCAGAGATGACTTCTATACAAGCATTATTTATTATTATGAAGTAGTTATCGAGGTAATCAGGAAATTAGATTGTTAAAATATGATAAGATCATATATATTTGTATAAATCGATAGGCTGGTAAACTTAGCTTTTGTTATACCTATCATTGAAAATTGGTTAATAGAAAACATTAATTAAGAAAAAATGAAATTGATGCTCTGGTCATTACATCTACGAGGTAATGTATTTAACATATAAATATTTATAATATTTTGTATTGTATTAATTCTGAAAAAATTATTTTATAGGGAATTGGCACAGCAAATTCATCAGTTTTCTCAATAATTCATCGGATAATTAATTACCAAAAAATTTACTAATCCAATGAAGATATTAAAGAAATAGGATCAGATATATTCATAGGTACATCTGAACGTTTACATGATTTGATAGTTGATAGAAATACTAGCAGTAGCAACAACAACATCAACATTAAAGAATTTGAAGCATTGGGATTTCACAAAATATTAATATGATGATGTCAAATCTGCCAAAGCAAAGAAGGACTAGTTTATTCAGCTATAATGTAAAATCTATACATATATATAGTTTTTAATAATAAATTATATACAGATTGGATATAGTTTATGTGAACCACATCAAGATTAATGAAAAATGAAGAAATTTTCTACATGCGCATTTGTTGATTATTTTTACAAAGGAAGAATAATATATATTATCAATTTTTTAAATACATTAAACTATTCACTATAATTATTTTGTTATTTGTGAAATTACCACAATTTAATGGAATGGACATTGGAAGAAGAGCAGGGGTGTACAAATTTATTTATTATTGTAATAATACAATAATAAATATAATTACTAGCTAACAACAATAAGATTGATAATAAAGATACATATCAACCAATCATTTGTTAATTTACCAATAATATCAACCGCAACTCTACTATGTACTAATGTTGCAGCAAGAGGATTAGATATGCCTGATGTTGTACAAGTAGATCCATTACAAGATCCCAATTATTCTCACATCACTGTAGAAGCATTGCAAGAGCCGCTAAGGAAACGAAAGCGATGGTTTTCTTGAGAATTGGACATGAAGAAGTTTATACAGGTGGATTGTAACTTTAAAAAATTTTTGTGGTAATTCGATTAATTTGGTATTTATTTTTATTTGATGATTTTTTAAAAATTCGTAAATTCCAATCTTTAAACATTAATATACCTTCTCTAACAGAAAAGCCTTGCCATTATTTAAAGAGTAGCAATAGTGATGATGATGGTAACAGCGGTAAAAATACCAAAAGTCGATAAAGAAAATGATGAATTATTAGAACAAATTTGTAAAATGGTTTTAATGGATAGAGATTTACATAAGGTAATTAGCAGATAGTTATGCTTATTTATACACATACACATACATATTTATATTTACATTTAATTAGGGAACAAAAGCTTTTATATCATACGTTAGATTATATTTAAAACTTGAAGCAAATTATATTTTTAGGTTAAAGGATTTAAGTTGTCAAATGTTTTGGTTTACTAAAAGTATGTACTCATGAATTATGTATGTATAAAATATTATTAATGATGATTAATTATATTTTTGATTAATGAATATTATTAATGTTATTAGTTGTCAGAATGCCAGAATTGACTAATGCAAAAATTGCATTTATGAAGTTCAAATAAATGCAAGCTTTAAATAATTAAAAATAAATTTTCTTTAGAAAGGAGAAAATATTATAAATATATAATTTGATATTTTTAGATGGATGAATATAAATATGTAAATAGCACACGAAAAGAAAATTATTGGAACAAACATCATTAAAAAAGTTAAAAGTTTTTTTATAGTCATTATAGTTATAGTCATAGATTTACAATCAATCATATATTCGTTCATCCATCATCTTTATATTTTTCAAGTAGAAACAACAATTAACAATTAAAAGATTCTCGTGTGAAATTATTAATAACAAATAAAGTTGATGATAATGACATTTAGAAAAGATGAATGGGACTATTCCAAGAGAAGAATGATGAATCAAAAAGTTGAAAAAGTTGAAAGAAGAATTTGATAAATTAATTGATGATTTGCTATCAGATGATGGATAGGTGATAATGACGATGGAAGGGAAGAAAGAGTTGAAAGTGAATGAAAATGTTAATTATATAGCAATTACAAAAGTTATTATATTTATGATATGAAATAATTAATTATTTTCATCCTCACTCAAAGAAAATACATTGTTAATTGTAACGATGCTTTAAAAAAATTGATTTAATGAGTTTGAAGAATTCTCAATTTGAAATAAAATTATTTTAATAATTAATACGGGTTTGAATATTTACATATATATGTGAAACTGATTCATTTTCTTTTTTTCCTAGATTGGTCAATCTCAATTGATAAAATAAACTAATTTCATCTTTATTTCTTTTAAAATTAAATGAATAAATAAAACTATTTTTAAATTATATTTTGTAGGTTGATTAATCGATCTAAAAACTTTCAATTACAATGCGAAGAAAAGTTAATTGATTGTCAAAGATCAAATAAAAGAAAAAAGACTGAAATGTAAATAATTTTTATTATTATCATGTATAAAAATCTTAGAATTGCTATTTTACTGAAAATTTCAGATTCCAAGATTTTATCAGACATTTTAATAATAACATCGATCGATGTGCTAAATTCTACCAATAAAGAATTCTCACATAATGATGTTTTCACCACCGGCATGAATTCAACAATGCTGTATTCATATTATATATAATGTGCGTGACCTTATGAAACAAGAGAATTAAAGAACAATTACAAATGTGAAGTTAACAATAATAAGGGGAGAAATGAAAAAAGGAAAACATCCGATGATAAATATTTATCTCACTGGAAAAAGAATTAAAAATTTCAAAATATTATTATAAAAAGATAAATTTGTCATGGTGATTAAATTAATCATCCATTGATAATTCACCAATTTTATCAACCTCAACACCTTTTCCTTTACTGTTGTTACTAGAGTCTAATGTTTATTAATTAAATGTGAATAAAAAAGATTATTAATAATAATTAACAAGTAGTAATTTTCAATTAATTGGCAATGAGAATTTAATTCACCTTCGTTTAAGAGAAGAGAGTTAAAATCAAGATCATTTAATGAACTATCATTACTTGTATAAAATTTTAAGCTTTCTGATTTAGCAATTTCATCATCTAATATTCTACTTGTATGGTATGCTTCTGGATGTGGTTGGTGTACTTGTTGCGAACCACCACCACCACCATTGCCACCACCATTGTTGCTGCTGCTACCATCATTATTAAATTCAATTTCATGTTTTTTAATTTTAGAAAATTTGAATAATCTTTTTATTAAACTATTATTTTTTAAGCTTTTATTTGTTATACTTTCATTTTTAAGAATTTCATTATGTTTATTATAAGCAAAGTTCATAAGCTCATTAATAGTTGGTCTTTTTGATGGATCCACATCCCAACACCTCTGCATCATCTGTGCATAATCATCAGGCATTCCAGGCAATATTGGTGGTCGTAAACCTTCACATATATCAAAAATTAAGCAATGATTGTGAGCTCTGCCATCAAATGGTGGATGACCTGCAAATATTTCCCACATTAACATCCCAGCACTATAAATATCAGATTCTTTGCATTAGTTTTGCCTCTAAGTAGTTCGGGTGCAACATATGATACAATTCCATAGATTTTATTTGATGATTTTTCGTCAACTGGTCCACATAATCCCAAGTCTGTAATATAACAATTACCTCTACTCATAAGTATATTACCACTATGTAAATCACAATGGATTAAATCTTTTTCATGTATCCAATATAATGAATTGCACAAAAAATTAAAGATTGTAATTCTGTCTTTTAATGTTAAATTATGATGATTTTTTTGTAAATAATCGCTTAAATTCCATCTGATAAATGGTTTAAAACCATTGCATAACTTCCACTATCCGGGAATTTGGTTATACCATAGCAAGGAACGATCAGTGGTGCTTTAAGTTTACAATAATTCATTGCCTGTAATTAAATATAAAAATCAATTAGTATTATATAATACAGTATTGTTTATTTTGTTTTAAATGACAACTACCAACCTCATCAAAAAAGCCTTTTCCTGGATTACTTGAACCATTTAAACCTTTTAATACTGCTATTATCCTTCCATTATAACTAAACTCTTTTTTATCTTCATTGTAACCAATAATTCTTCCTTTTGTCCATTTAGCAGTATAAATTGAACTAAATCCACCTTCTGTCAACTTTGTTACTTCTATGAATGCTCAAAAGGTATCCATTCTAAAATATATTTTGGAAAAGCTGAAGTTTTTGACATTGTTGGATAAAGTTGTCAATTATGTTATTTCCAGATGTCCAAGTGGTAAAAAGACTCTACGTGGGGTGGCTGAAAAGTAATGAGAAAATAGCTTTATTTCAAAAACTTTATTACAACTTTTAAAAAATTTTATT
>CAUDNR010000395.1:949-14840 GCA_958430865.1 Entrophospora sp. SA101
CTTTCTATGAAGCCACAATTAGCTATAGGGAGGATTTGGATCTTCCTGATTTAGTGTAATAAGGTTTACTTGTTAGTAATTTTTAATATTTTATTTTTAATACATATATAGAACACTTGATTGTACAAAACGCACAAATAAAATTTTGTTATTTCATAAATTCTCATAACAGGGCTAGCCTAAATGAGCATTTGGCTAAACTGACTAAACTATTCAATCATTATGTTAAGTCAATTTTAGTCAAGTCAAATTATTAACAAATTAGGGCTTTAACACCTTTACGCAGGCAGCCCTGGTGAAAATACAACTTTGTTGTAAATCGCGTGTTGGATTTCGCATGATTGAGTGAAGTTTAATTTTATTGATACATGGCTGAAAAAAAACGGTCGCATTTACTTAGTCGAAAATCATTTCGTCGACACCCATTTCGTCGAAAGTTTGTTTCATTGAAAGTTCATTTCGTCAAAAGTTCGTTTCGTCGAAAGTTCATTTCGCCGAATGTTCATTTCGTCGAAAATTATTTCATCCTCGAGCCAGAGACTGAACGAGTTAAATGTGAGGGGTGTGGGAAGTTGGTTAAGAAATTAGGTGAAGAAAGCGGAGTGTGTAGGAAGTGCGAGGAGAAAGTTGTTTAATTAAGTTTTTTTTTTGTGACGAAACAATTTTCGACGAAATGAACCTTCGATGAAACAAATTTTCGACGAAATGAGTGTCGACGAAATGACTGTCGACGAAATGACTGTCGACGAAATGAATCAGACCCGAAAAAAAATAAATTGTTACATGTGGTAAATTAAATTTTTGCTTTTTGCACAGAGTCACATTTCATGAGTGTCAAATGTTCTAATTCTAAATAAGATGATATCCTTAATGTCATGAATTTGAGACACGAAATTTGAATAAGTATGTTTTTAACAATTTTCTCCCACATTATTGATTTCTCTCACTTCCAGCAACTCATTCTTTACCTTACATTGTTGAGAGTTGAGAAGAAGACAAGCTACAAATCAGTGATTGTGAATAGATATTGTCCTATAGGGACAATAAGGAAGTTACATTACCTGCCTTTTCATCAATATTTCTAATAAGGAATGTATTGTTTTTTTTTCAACTTTCCATAGCAACCAATGAGTGAGGCGAGAATCTAGTTTGCTGTGACATGATTTTGATAGTCTTGACTAAATTTGACTTGTGACTAATAGTTTGGTCAAGTGGCTCATTAGGTTACGTACTCAGTCCTGGTCGCCACGAAATGACAACAAGAAGTCACTTGTATATGTTTGAAAAGGAGAGTTATATTAATCCGACATCTCAGCTAAATACAAAAATACCTTATATTTATTCATTTTATCATATTTGCAATTATACATAATCGAGAAATGAAAATTTTAAATAGAATCATTTATTCCTGTAAATGCAGTGACTTGATTAGGTTCGCATTATTGTGTGATTTTTGACAATTTGGTTCTCATTTTTGCATGTTCTTCGTATCATTAACCAATTTTTTTATATGTTCCTTTAAGGGATTATTAATACTTGGGATGCGATTCACGCTTCTCTTTTTTTACTTATTACACCATATTATGAAGCTTAGGTTTTGGAAAATATTCAAAACTTAATTAAAAATCGCGCGATATTGTTTTTAATTAGAAACTTCCAAAATTTAATCGTAAAGGATGTAGTAAATAAATGACTTCGAAAAGGAAGCGAGTGTAACCGCGACAATAACATCAACGAATAAATATCTTTTTTACGCCATAATAATTTCATTCGAATTATCATCCAATAGAATTCTAATATTTTTTTAAAAAGTTATTTGTATTTATATTATTTAAGAAATCTTTAGTTCTTTGTCAACAATAATAAAGGTTTACATTGTCGATTAATAAAAGAAATTCATTCTACCAAGTTTAACTGCTAATAACTAAATATGCCTATGATTTCATTTCATATTGTTTAAGAGATTTGATCCATTAACCTGATTTTGATAAAGAAGCCTTTTTGGTAAATTAGAGCTGGCAAGAGATCGTTATTGGTTGTTTGTCATGATCACGAGATTCCCAATTCATCCAATCATTACAATGAAATTATTCCACAAAATCCTATTGGCCCTTAAATAAATTATAAATTGGTGTTTCTGATGATTAAAAAAAAGATGTGAACAAAAAAAGAGAACAAATTAGTTCGGGATCGAATTATATAAACTTTTTTTTAAAAAAAACTTTGACATATATCAATATCGATTCACGCGTTCCCGTTCTCAAGAACAAAAATTCAAAATGGTTTTTTTATATTCTTTATTTTTTTTCGAAAAAAATTTTTTTTTGAAAAAAAAAAAACAAAAACCAAACAATCAATTATTTTTATTTTTATTTTTTATTTTTATTCTTTTTTTTCTTTGGTATTTTTGAATTCCTCATCACCAAACGGAATTCCAGAAGCTAAAATAACAATGATAATAATAACAATAACAATTAATTATAATGGAACATAGAAATATAAATCAAATAATAAAATTTTATTCTATTTTGTTTTACCAAGTCTTAAAGCTCCAACAGCAGAAGACCAATCATAATGTTGACCACCATTTGCTTTTGATGTTAATAAATGTTGAAATAATAAATCTGCAATTGGTAATTGAGCTTGAGAATCATCAGCTAAATTACGCATAAGTCTAAACAAATTAAATTAATTAATGAATTAAATAATTAATGAAAACAATATTTAATACTCCATTATTATTTATCACCTAACATCTTTCATGGCATTATTAACACTGAAGCCGATATCTGTGGTAAAAGTATCATTTACCATTCTTTTTCCTATCATCAATTAATAAATTAAACTAATAAGTTAATTAGCATAAGTCTATTTATCTATATATGTATTGTTATGATGTGGTGACTGACCATATCCTTTAATAATCGCATCAGATGAAAATTCTTCAAAAAATTCCATAATTTTGTCTCTACTAATATCATTTTTATCTGCAAATGTTAATCCTTCTGACAACATTTCAATTATTCCCCCAATAAAAAAATTTCCAACAAGTTTATATTTTGCTGCTTTGGTTACATCTTCTCCTTTATAAATATTATATTGGTTGAATAAATAAATATTCACTTGTATATTTATAAATGAATAAGTATATAGATTATTTACCAATTGGGATTGCTTTTTTTCCAAGAACTGGTACAAGTAATTGCATTATTTTATCAATGATTAATTGTTTACCGGATGTAATAACCACTAATTCAGCTTTCTAATAATTGAATAATTCAATAACAACGATAATAATAATAATGAATTTGCTATTTCTTCCCCTATTTCTTCTCCCTCTATTCCCTCAATACAAATCCTCCTATTCACGTAATTATCCCATCTTCTTATTACCTGAGCTTTAGCTGGTGGCCCCCAAACAGGACATGCAAGTAGAAATCTATTTTCTATTTTTTCAACTTCATTTTTCACTTCATTAATAACATGTGGTGAAATTGTGCTACAATCAATAAAAATTACTGATCTGTTATTAATGTTGTTGAATTTACGTGGATCAGAATATTTCAACAATTCTTTATAAATACTGGAGACTGCTTGGTCATTCAATAAACAAGTAAATATGATGTTCGCTCGTTCTGCAACATCTTGTAATGATTGTGTGGCAATTGCTCCTACTGATTCTGCAAATGATTGGGCTTTTGAGTAGGTACGATTGTAAACGAGCAGATTTGGAAATTGATTTACTGCTAAATACTTTTGAAGATTAGTAGCCATTGGATAACTGTACAAATAAATGAGTAATAAACGAACGAATGAATGAGTAAAATATTTATATTGCGAATGTTAGACATTGATTAATTAATTTACCCCATTGCACCCAATCCAATGAAAGCGACACGATCATTACTACTAATAGTTGAAGTCGCCATTTTTTATTGTCAATTGATTGAAATCAATGATTCGCAAAACGTCGTACAAATGATTATATAAATAAACTATTATATAAACAAAATTATTTTATTTGAAAAATAAAAATAAAATAAATATTTTTAATATATATATATTAAAGTTAAACATATATATATATATTAAGATTCTGAAAATGTCTAAAGATAACATGTTAGATTGGTTACAAAAGGCCATCAACGATGGACATATAATTCTGATCCCGTACGTTTCCTTTCAAAATGTTCATCCTGTAGCAAGAGGTGCTTTCGGTGAGGTGTCGCGAGCCTACTGGTCAAGTGCTGATAAAACTGTCGCATTAAAAAGCTTGTATAATAATCCTGGATCTGAAAACGGTCAATCCTTCCAAGAGTTTGTAAAAGAGGTAAGTGACGGTAGTCCCTTTATATATATGTAATGAAATTAAGCAAATCAATTTTTTTTTTCTATATAAAAAATTTAGCTTCAACTAATAAGAACTGTTGATTTTCATGATAATGTGATACGTTTCTATGGTGTCAGTAAAGGTATTTTTTAATATACAATAATAACAAAAAATAATAACATTTCAATAACAAAATAATACCAAATTATTATATATAATAAATAATATGCTTTCTTATTTACTACTTTATTGATTGATTTATTAGATCCAAGGTCAGATACATTTTTTATGGTTTTACAATATGCAAATGGTGGTAACTTAAGAGATTACTTGGCCGAAAATTTTCATAACCTTGATTGGAATCTTAAGTTTAAAATGGCATTACAAATTGCAAGTGGAATAAAATGTATACATGAATGTGGTATTGTGCATAGAGATTTGGTAAGCTCCACATTATTTATTAACTATTAATTACTGATCATTATTATTCGAGTATTTAATTCATTAATTAATTAGTTCTATTTACTTATTTATTTATTAATTAATTTACAATGTAGCATTCAAAAAATATATTAGTGCATGATGGTAAAATGATGATTACTGATTTTGGATTATCAAAATCGGTAGCTGCGAATTCAACATCAGTAATGGGTGGGATGGTTGGATATGTTGAACCACAATGTTTGATCAATCCAAATTATAAAAGAGATACTAAATCAGATGTGTATAGTTTAGGTGTGTTAATGTGGGAATTGTCAAGTGGCCGTCCTCCATTTAACAATTATCCTTCAATATTTGAAGTGGCAAAAGTTGTAACGAAAGGCAAAAGAGAAGCTCCAATTGATGGCACTCCTATTGAATATATGACTATTTATGAACTTGCTTGGAGTGGTAACCCATCTGAACGTCCAACAATCAATGAAATACGTAATAAACTTCTTGCTTTACAAAAAAAAGCTCCAATCACAACTACAATTTCAACAATTCCAACAGCTCCAACAATCCAAGCACCTTCAACAATCCAAGCACCTTCAACAATCCAAACACCTTCAATTTCACCATTGCCATCAATTCAAAATACCACAAATCCAAATAATATGCCTCCTATTTATCCACCTATGCAGCCTATAGTTATTTCATTCTATCCACAACCACCAAATATAAATCAACAATCAAATCAATATCAAAATGATCAAATTAGACCAATCATAACTCCATCAACTTCAATAAATAATAATTACCCTTCTCCCCTGCCTAATAATCAAATCTATCCAATATCAAATCAGCAACAACAACAAAGCTCATATTCTATGCAACCACAACCACAACCACAACCACAGCCACAACCACAACCACAACAACCACAGCAATATAGTATCACAGTTTCACAACAATCTCTGCCACAACCACCAAATTATAATTCATACCAACCACCATTACCACCACCACAACAACAACAACAAAATCCACCGCCACAACAACTACAACAACCAAGTTACAATGGTTATCTTCCACAGACACCTCAGCAATCACAACCCCTGCTACAGCAACAACAACAGCAACAGCAACAGCAACAGCAACAGCAACAGCAACAGCAACAAATCTACCCTTCATATCCTCAACAACAAAATTCTCAACAAACTTATACTACATATTCTCCACAACAAAATTCACAGCAACAACAAAATTACAACCAATGTCTTGCACAATCAGCTCAACCTCAGCAACAACAAGTTCCTCAACAACAAGTTCCACAACATCAACAACAACCAAGCTATAACCCATATTCTTCTACTCAACAGCCTCAACAGCCTCAGCAACAACAAGTTCCTCAGCAACAACAAGTTCCCCAACAACAACAAGTTCCTCAACAACAACAAGTTCCTCAACAACAACAAGTTCCACAACAACAACAACCAAACTATAACTCATATTCCCCTACTCAACAGTCTCAACAGCCTCAGCAGTCTCAACAGCATCAGCAACAACAAAATTACAATCAATATCCATCGCCTAATAATAATAATAATCAACAACAACAAAATAGTAATTATTATCCCTTTTATCCAAATACTAGCAATTCCAATTCATTTAATCCATTAATAACACCTCCATCTCAATATCAACCTCAACCACATAATTCACAAAATAAAGAAGCTAATAGTCTCAACGCAAATCTTCTCTCACCTCAACAAAGTATGTTTTTTTTTTTTTATGTAAAATGAATTCATTTCATTAATTATTAATTTAATCAATTGATCAATTATTGGTTTATTTATTTTGGGTAATTGATAGTTGATCCGTACTTACAAATGCAAAATACCATGACTACAAGTGAATACCAATCACTTTTCAAAGAGGTAATAGTTAATTTCACATGATTTCATAATTAATAATATAATATTAATATTAATATTGTGTGTTTGTATATGCAGCCACCAAGAACAGATATTATTCACAAGAAAACTTGTGATGCAACATTGGAGGCTTTTGCTGAAGCGCATAAAAACATGCGAGATTACATGACACCAGACGAATGTCATGCAGCTATACATGCAGCATTAGGCGATACTGAAGGTTTACTATGGCATCTTCAGCAAGGATCTAGTGTAGAAGGTGAGTATAGTTTCTTGGACCTAAAAAAAGAAAAACTAGTAATAATCACATCCAAATATTGTCCAAGGAGGAACATCACCAAGATGTTTGAATGTTTGAAGTATTGTAATGCGGATTTTCATGGAACTTCAGTCAAAGAAGGTAAAACTGCTTTACATATGTTATCTGAAAACATCAACTTAATGAAGAAGCCTACTAAAGATAGTATTGCAAGCAAATATGTTGTTTGGGCAATTGATGTTTTGGTAAGGTTGGGATGTGATGTCAATGCACTGGATAACAAATCAAGAACAGTGTTGTCTTATTATTTGGATGAAGAATATGATCATGAACTCAAAATACCAATAATAGAAGCCTTATTGAAAAATAAAGCGAATCCAAACCTGCCAACCGATGTTGCTAAATTATCATATGAACCTTTCCATGCACCAAACTCATTATTTTTAGCAATTAGATTTAATTGGCCGGGCACTTGTTTGGAGCTATTGGTTGATAGAAAGGTGGATGTGAAGGCAACTGATAAAGAAGATAACACAGTGTTATCATTAGCAGCAAAATTGCAACATACTGAGCAAATAAGATGGTTGTTGGAGAATGTTTATGAACTTAGTGAGTCACATCAAATCAAATTGGCAATAAAGAGATGTGTTGGATTTAATAGTAAAGAGAAAAAATTGTTAAGTGAATGGAAAGGTAATTCAACAAAACGTAAAGAGGTTCAAGCTAAATACGAAAAAAAGAAGCAAGATAGCAAAAAAAAGTGATTTAATCATTGGATTTAATTATAATCGGATTAAATATTTACTCTAAAATAACTTTCAATCCTGTACATTCATTTTATTTATCTATTATTTTATTTCATAGAACATATTTTTATGTGATTTATGTTATTTATTTATGTTTTACTTGCAAACAAATCATTATTATATTTCTCTCTCAATAAATATCATTATAATTATAATTAAATGTCAAGTTGGACGCGTTTGAGTATCACGCGTGATAATAATTAATACCGATCCGGAATCATATTATAGTGCAACTTTTATTGGTCTTCAAATCCAAAAATATGTGTAACACCCAAAAATAAATAAAACCTTTCTCTACAAAGTTACGATTTCATTTTTTAATATGTCATGGTTGTAGAGGATTTGGGCCTCAAAGTTGCACAAGTTTACCGAATTTACTATGCCCAGCCCTAAAATTAACGCATTATTACACGCAAAAAAGTTAATATAGTGCAGGACATCATCTATGACGGTCAATGATTATCGCATGACGAAAAAAAAAGTAATCCGATAGAATTAAAGCCAAGGCTCTGAATGAATCGAATCGGATAGAATTTTAGAGTAATTCGACTCGAATCGAATCAAACCAGATTCCTACAGTGCAGATCACCTATACTCAAAAGTTAAAATTTTTAAAAAACCCGCGACCATTCAGCTTTAAAAGGGAGTCTATTAATCTAAAAAAAAAATTTGTCTCAAATTTTCTTTCCATAGATTTTTTAAATTTGAAAGTTATATATGCTCAGATATAGATATACTATAATTTTCGTGTTACAATATTTTGAATCTCACGACCAAATTTGGTAATGATTTTCTTTTAATGTAATACGTTCGTTAAACTTTTTTGTTGTAAAAAAATAATCTGTAGAAAATAGTTTGTGAAAAAAAACTGGTTACACGAAATTTACTTAGTCTCAATTTCTTAAGTATATAACAAAATTCGGAATTTTCAAATTCTAAGGCTATCAATTTTCAGTTTAAGAAAAAGCAGCGTTAAACTTGAGTCATGAACAATAAAACTTATCGGTTAAATTTTTTAAAATGAGATAATTTTTTTTTGCTTTAGTATTTTGAAGTTGACCAATTGTTATTATAGATGATCTGCGCCGTAGTTAATATTTTTATTTAGAAATTAGCGTCGCGGTTAGAATGTTACGTCGCAATTAAAGTGCGATATCGCGGTTAGAATACTAGATTGCAATGAAGTTGTTACTAATTAATTTAATTGAGCTCAAATTCGACATACTTGTAAAATAACATTGTGAAAACTTTGTAATAACTTTGTCTTAGTTTTAATAACTTTGTAAGAAATTTTTATAATAAAAATTAACTTAGAAATAAGTTAATAAATTAGTTTCGACTATATAACCGTTTTTCTTAATCACTAGACCAAAATTATTTGCAATTTAAACTAATTCATTAGTAATAGCCAATTCATTCTGATCCACATAATCATAAATTTATATTGTTATCATCAATTAACACGCTCTCCCAAATAATATTTGGTGACATTATTACGGATACTTGAGTAAGAATTTCCATAAAATTATGAATATTCAAATATGGGGTAGAGATATGATTAGAAACACTACTTGTAGAGAGATAAATTTTAATATGAGCAGATAAAAAACATTGGTTTATCATGTGTATTCATTCATTTTATCAAAGCATCATCTTAATTACTGTATAATATTTTTATCCCAACAGGGATAAACAAATAATCAATTCAATTGTCATTAATTAAATGCACAATGATTTATTTTTAGTAATAAACAAATAATCAATCCAATTGTCAAGTAAATGAGTAATAAATTTCAATTATCAATTGATTAATTAAATGCATGATGCTTTTCTTAAAAGTAAACAAATAATCAATTAGTTAACTGCACAGCACTTTGTTTTTAGTAATAAACAAATAATCAATTCAATTGTCATTTAATTAAATGCATGCTTTATTTTTAGTAATAAATCCAAAAAACAGGATAAATGATAATGAGTAAAAATGTTTTTTAGCATGTTTAGCTAATAAACAATAAACAATTCAATTGTCAATTGATTAATAAAATGTTGCTTTTCTTATAAAAAGATGTGATTTTTTCAACCTTTTCAAAAAAAAATTTCTTCAATTTCCTTTGGCAAATCATAACAACCATTATAAGAAATCAAAAGAACATTTTAAACTAAAAAAACAACTTTTTTCTCAAACATTTTTTTTTCATTTTGTCAATTTTGTTTTAGTTCACCATTTCAATGTTAATGCATACAAGCAAACAAAAAGCTCCCAGTGATGACAAAGTAGAGATTCTCACAAAAATATTAATAGAAACAGATATACCATATGCAGAATCTTCTAAAAATGAAAAGCAAACAAGGACACAAACAAAGAACAACAACAAAAAAAAACCAAGTAAATATTTACCATTTATCTTCCTTTATTTTTTTAGGAATAGCACTTAATATATTTTTTTAAATATCTAGAACATCCTTGTTCAACTTGTAAGGGACTGATCATTCATGTTCTTCAAGCAACCAATGTAAATTTCAAAAACATAATGCATCCAAATTTGTTCAAGAAAAAGGCACAAAATACAAATGATGCACAGTAAAAAAACTGGACTTGGAGGATTCCTTAAAGATAAAGATCTTGAGCCTGCAGTCCAAAAGTGCTGTTGAAAGAATGACTCGAATTGTTTTTGAAGGCTCTTGATTGGCTGGCCAAACAGCACTTTATCACGTGACCTTGGTGATCAATTTCCTTTTAACACAAGTGAAGATACTTTCAAGTATATGAGACAATGTTTCCAAGCTGTAACTACATACCAGAATACCCCTGACACCCATCATAAATAATATTCGAAATACCCTCTACACACAATATCAACCTTGCATCAGGAAAACGTGTTTTTTGATACATATATTATATGTATATTATACATGTATTATTTTACATTACAGGTGATCTGCATATATATATGTATAATTTGTGTGTACTTTATGGACATGTGTATTATATGTATATTATATGCAGATCACCTGTAATGTAAAATAATACACATATAATATACATTTAATATGTGTATCAAAAAAAACCCATTTTCCTGATGCTGAGGAATGGATTGACAAATAAAAAATAATTAGGACAACTTCTCTCCTCTGCTGCATCATAAAATCCTGCACACCTTTACCAAGCATAATCAGCAACATGGTCTTTGTCACTTCACACTTCTGCCCGAATACTCTTTCCAACAAAAGTACATATTACTGATGCTTTATATTACATGTACAAATCAGTTGAAAAATTAGGAGTAACAACCATTCAAAGATTTAGAGCTGAAAAGTAAACTTGATGGATGGAAGCATTTAATATTAATAAAGTCATCACCCAAAACCGAATCTTTGCTTACTCCATACAAATTGATGGTCTGCAGAAGAATGTTGATGATGATAAAGAGGATGTTGATGAAGTATCAAATATTGATTTGAATGAATGCAAAGTATTTGGACTGGATCCTGGAAGAACGATTGAATAAAAAAATTGTGAGTTTGTTCCAACAAGGAGTATTGGAACTTAGCAGGGTTTGTTTGTGCTCGTAAAAAATGTGAGTTGTGGTTGGAAAAAAATCAATATCTTCAGGCTATTATTCAAGGCAAGCTATACTTTGTCAATTTAATTTGCTGTTAAACAAGAATATCATTGAATAATATTACATACCTTTCGCCTAATACCAATACAAAACCTAAGATATTCTGATATAATACTTGATTTTTATGGTGAACATTGCTGGTGTCAATTGTGATGGAAATCTTTTATTAATAAGCAGAGGCCTTTGATATTCTGTGCAAGAGAATAACAAATAGTAATGGTGACAATACAGTTGTTGCATTTGGTGATGGTAAATTCTTGTCAACATCATGTGGGTATGCTCCAGGCCCTGTGAAAGAATTTTGTCAAGAGCTTTCTAGACACTGCAAGGTGGTGAACATTGATGAGTTCCATACTTCCTCAGTCTGTTCTTTGTATGATGGGTGGTTTGATAAGCATCAAAAATTCTGGTCTGTCAGAGTCTACAAATCAGTCTATCTGAGACATTGGAATCAAGATGTTAATGCTGCCCATAACATAAGGAACATTTTTTTGCACACAATCACTTATGGAGAGAGACCTGAACCATTTATAAGGGGGACTTACCTGCTGCCATTTTAACTGTGGCAGGGTATGTCTAGCTGGTGGCAGCAGCAGCAGCAGCAGCAGCAGCAGCAGCAGCAATGATGACTTTCTATGAAGCCACAATTAGCTATAGGGAGGAGGATTTGGATCTTCCTGATTTAGTGTAATAAGGTTTACAGTTCACTCTCTCTATAATTGCCTACCTGATTTGGCAAAAAAAGGCCATTATAGAGAGAGACTGTTATAAATCATAGTCATGTGATAAATCCTTTCCATTGACTTTAATAAGATCAGACGAGTCTGATAGAAATGACTGACAAGTAATATATAAATCTACTGTTTCAATATTTGGAAATGAAAGATAATTTTGTTTTTTTGCATTAGTGATACAAGCCGGCTAAGTAATTAAGAAACAGTTGAAAAAAACTTTAAAAAATTAAATCATATCGGTGATTTTGATTATAATAAAGATTTTTATTTTATACGATAAAATATATTTAAAAAATAAAAGAAATTTAAAATCGTCCTCATTCAATTCTGATTATTGGTCAAGTAAAATATGGTCTTTATATAAGTTGAAATGTTTATGAAGTCATAAGGAGGTTGCTTTTCTTATGTCATGTTTACAAATAATTATTACAGCAAAACTTATGAATTAACATTAAAGTCATAGAGTAAGTCATAATGGCATTCTTCTTTTTTATGATCATTCAAATACGAATAATATATTGTAACTGCAAAGGATGATGATAGATATGAAGTAATGTTGACAAATGTATTTATGTTTACAATAATAAATGTATTGTGACAATAAGCGCGTTCGAATTTAATATTAATAATTGAGCGTGACACACGGATATTCTTAATTGGTAATGATTACCTCATATCATGATCGTCGGCCGTTATATATATATAGAAACATAAAACTTATGAGCATAGTGGAAGTTTGTCGTTACACGAAATGTTATACAGAACCCATTACTCCTGAAACTTCGCCAGTATATAATTGTTACCCATCTAAATTGGATATCAAGTTCAGATCCAATTCAAATCCAGTTTATCACTTACTTTTTATTGCCAGAATGTTTGGCGTGTATTGTAAAGCTACATTGTACAATATAAAAAATTAGTGTAACATTTTAAATTTCCACTATGCTAAACGTAAGAGAGAATTTTCAGAGGCAGGCCGTTATACACTATAGGAAATTTAATTAAGAAAACCGTTATAGAGTAAGGTTTTTTTATATAGTAAAAATTTGGGTACTGATTCCCAGTGCGTTATAAAATGGAGGCCGTTATAGAGAGAGTGAACTGTACTTGTTATTGATAGTTGAACAAATGTTGATCGGTGTAACTGTTTTAAAATTTTTTCCTTCCACCTATTTGTTTTAAAATATTTATATTTTCTTTTTCAAAATTATTAATCTTAATTAGTCAATAAAATTATAATAACATCATATATTTAATTAATTAACAATGCCATATTTAAATGATTTACCATTTGAAATAATAATTGATATTTGCAGTCACATTGATGTTTATACATTACATGCATTATCAAGATCATGTAGGGGCTTGTCAGTTGTTAAATTTCATCCGTCTTTATGGCGTCAAATCGATTTCATGGATCTTGATGAACAAATCACAGTAGAGCGAGCATTTTTAAATAATCAACCACTACCTGAAAAAATAAAACGTATAGATGATAATTTTGTAAAACGACTAATAAACATGTTGATTGATTACAAATTGAATGAGGCAGTAACTGTGATCAATTTAGATTTCACTAGTGTTAAATGCACATCAGTGTGGGATTCCATTAATGGGTTTCCTAATTTGGTAGAAATAAGTTTACGTGGTTGTTCCAATCTATCGCTGAAGGATTTGGGTGTAGGATTGACTTGGTTTGAACCTTTGACACATGAATAATGTTTAGTTGGATGGAAGAGATAAATAGTTATGTTGGTGGCATCAAACATAAAAAAATATTAG
>CAUDNR010000398.1:18719-32419 GCA_958430865.1 Entrophospora sp. SA101
AGTCAATAAGCTATTTAATTATAAGAAATTGGAAAATTATCATTGTGAAAATTAAAAAATAAATAAAGAATGATGATAAGTTGACAGGAATTAATTAAAAAATAAAGAATTGTTAGATCAGCTTCATTTTATTGATTTCATTAATTTTAATTATAACCTCAGCTATAAGAAATAAACACTAAGTTTTTTATTGGATTATATTAATTAAAGAAAGATTAATTTAAATAGAAAAATATATTTAAATATAACTATACAAAAGAAGAACAAAGGTTATATTTCTTATCAACTTTTTCAAAAATCATAATAAAAAAATTGATGATTTTTATTGGAAAATTTACTATTCGTTTATCATAGAAATTGAACCCATTAAGTCCTCTCATAGCTGCTGTTGTGCTTTGCATTTATCTAAATACAATAAATGCTTGCCCACCCATTTTAATTGTTTTTTAATGCAACAATATCAAGAATCCTTCCATATGCTGAAAACAATGCATATGATGATCCTTCAACTCTAATATTAAAAAATCTTGTTAAAATAATCATGAAAATATGCCAAGCATACCAAACATAAATACAATTACCATCTCTATTGATTTTTCATTTAAATTTCAAGATATAAATATTGATTTGGTGGAATACTTGTACTTAAATTTTTTTTTGTAAACAAAAAGGCAACTCTCTCAGAGAAGCCTCGGATAGTGAGTGAATTGGAAGGATGATGATACTTACACTGATAATGAAATTGGTTTGATGAAAAAGGAGGGAAAGAAACCCCACTGCTCTAGCTAATAAAATCACTTCTTGATTAGCAGTGCATTTTCTTCCAAAGTGAAGAAGAGGATGTGAATCAAGATGTAAAGAATATTAAAAATGCTGAGAAAATTAATGATTGGATTGTGATTCCAAATGGAATTGTTACTAACAATATATTATTATTATTATTATAGATCTTAAAATTCTTTAATTGATAAATTATATCGAAACAACAACCAAATAAACAAGTACTAAAACTTTGCATGAAAAGAATTATCCAACTTGAAGAGTTTTAAATGAATCAATACAAAAAGAAAATGAACACTTCTGCTGCAATGAGTATAATGAAACATAAAATTAAAAAAATGATCAATGGTGTGAAGCTGAAATGCATATATTATTACTGTTTTTGCATACCTTAAATATATGGTTTTTTGTAAATCATTAATTATTTATGTATACAGATACAAGGTAAGGTGATGAAGAAGAAGAAAAGATTGTTGTTAGAAGGAAAGTAAAGTTCTAGAATTCACTTGTATAAAAGTTACTAGAAGTTATGGAGGCAAAGTAATCATGTGCTTTCACTGGAACAAGAAAAATTAGATAGACAAAGTCAATTACCATCAATTTATGAAGTATGAGATTATAAAAAAAAGATGTATGTTATTGAAAGTATTTCTTTGGATGAATCATCTATCAATTATCAATATAATTTACAAAACCTTTAAATAAAATGGTTTATTTGTATCACAAAATCTTCTAATTTTAATTATAAAAAAATTTATAGCTACATTTTACTTGGATCAAGTTGTTGATTGCTGCTACCTTCTCCTCCTAATACACTTTCCATTTCCCAAATTGCTTGTGTGACAGCTTCATTAAGCTGCAGTACTTTGTTTTTTATCTTTTGAGTTCGAGAAAGTAAATCATTTTTACGATTTTCTTGCAATTTTAATAAAGTTTGAGTATCATTTAATAAAAGTGTTGTTTTTAAATCATGTGTCAAACTCAATAGACTTTCACAACATCGAACCTAATTATGACAATAATAAGTAATTTCTAATGGTAATAATGAACTTGATTTAATTTGATTTTTACCATGTTTGCTGCACGTAATTCATCTACCAGTCCATCCAATGCATTTTTATATTTATCTTTTTCAACTGACTAAAATGAAAGAACTCATATAATTACAACCTATAATTTGTTATTTTCCAAACAAAGCTCCCCCCTTTTTAATCATACTGATATATATAGATACCTTTTAAAATAAGAAAAGAAAGAAAGAAAACATACTTTGTCAGTATCTCTACCAGGTACTCTAATAGATTCACGGATACCTGAACCTTTTACAATATCACGAAACGAAACAACAAATTGGTCAATTTCATTATCAAGTTTTTTATTTAATTCTTCCTCTACATTTGAAAAATAGGCATTTAATGATGCTGTAGTTGTAGTAGTGCTGCCAATTGACGAATTTGAAGTTGATGATGCAGAGGTTATTGGTGCATCTGTGGTAAAACGTGAACGTTGCATTTTTTTTTTTTTTTTTTTTTTTGAAAATCTATATATATTGAAATTTTAGAGAATCATTTCTAAATCAAGACTGAAAATACTTGCTTACTTTATATGGTGATCGGCGGGGAAAATAGTAACCTTTTATAAGATAAAAAATTTTTTTTTAATTATCTAACAAGTTATGATAAAATTAGTAAATTTCAATATAAAATCGTCCCCAGATGAGATTCAAATCTGCAGTAAATTCTAATTTTATTAAGAATAATTTTACCACCTGAAATCTTAACTTAAATATTGTCACCGATTAAACTTTGGGAGAGCGTATTTTTAATTGGTGATAACAATTATTTTTGTTTTATGTGGATCAGAATGAATAGGTTATCAACGAATTGATTTGGATTAGCGAATAATTTTGTTTAAAGAAGATAAAAGTTTTAAATAAAATAAAATATTTATTATTTTATTTATTTAGTTTTTCTTAGTCGAAACTAATTAACTTGTTAAAAAGTTACTTTACAAGTACATTGAATTCAAGCTCCTTATATACAATTCAATTAATTAGTAATTCTAATATTTCAAAATTGTAATTTCCGTTCAATATTGTAATAATATTTCAAAATTGTGCCGATATTTCAAAATTGCGCTAATATTTCAAAATTGAAATATTGGAAATACGATTCTTCCTTAATAAAGTTAAATAAATTACGACGTCATACAAATAATTAATAGAAATAAAAAAATAAGATTATAAAAATAGAAATAAATAAAATATAATAATAATAAAAATTAAGAATTTCGGAATTAGTTAAATTCGGCCAAAAGAGCGTCCAAATCTAATTCGGTAACAATATCATTATCATCAATGCCATCATAATCCATTATTGCTATATTGCTAAATAAATAAAATATTTTATTTCAAATTAATTTGATAATTCATATTTTGGATTAAAGAAGATATTATCAGTAAAATTTGGCACTCTCGAGTTTGATGCTCAATTAATCATGGATAATACATATTAACTATATACTGTATATAGGAAATTGATCATTAATCATTGAAAGGAACTTGGACTGCTTTGAATTTGATGTTTCAAATAACTATCTTGAGTATTATGAACCTCCCAGTTAATCAGTGATGACAAATGACTAAATGACTAGTCATTTGGGTCATTTGAAAGTCAATTTTAAATGACATGGTCATTTGCTGAACCAATCATATTGTTTAATTTTAAATTCAAAATTTTAACATTTAATCAAATGAATTTACAAAATCAGGTGATTCTAAATTATCATTAAAAATACTACACAGACTCTATTTGGCAATTGGATCATCAGCAGGATGTATAGTATGATCTACAGATATAAATTCTAAAGGGTCAGAAATATCTTCATTATCAATCAATTTTGAATAAGTTCTATCCAATCTTCAGTTCTGTTAATAGAATTATCAGTTCCTTCTTCAAAGGCATCTAAATCCTCTTCTCCTTCAAAAGATGCTAATGTTCAGTCATTATTTTCGATATTATCATCTCTGAGTGTCATATCATTAGTTACTTCATTTGCATCAAGCAGTTCATCTTCATTGTCATCACCAACAGATTCTTGATTATGGGAATTGCAATGTGATTTCTTTTATAAAGGTTTCCATATTTTTTAATTTCGACTATTTTTTCTTTTGAAATAATTCACTCCTCAATTGACACATTCCAGGAACTTTTCATGCTTTTAATAAATAGATTTTAATTTTTATTAATTAATCATTTTGTAATAAAACTTAAAGTTGAAAACTATTTTTTTTTTTACATAAATAAAGACAATTCCCTTTTTTTGAATGTATAAAACCCATATTGGATCAGAATCTTTCAATAAAGGCAGTATTTATACAAATTTCATGCAGGTGAAGAATAATCTTCATAACACAGGTGCTTCACTTTTTGCTAAATCTCAAAATCAACTACTTCACAATCAAGTTGACTAAATGTTCTCATATCAAAAGTATAAGCTTTTTTTTGATACAATAAATATTCACACAAAATTCTGATTGGTGGTGCTCCAAATCAAGTCTGATAAAAATAATTAATCCACTGATTAAAATAAGTACATGAAAGATTGTTTATATTATTTTTAAAATGAAATTCTCTATTATGAATGAAGGACCAATGATAAAAGTAAAAGTGATTGTTCCATCTTTTTTCAAGATGGTTGATACCCATAATCCATATGCATAAATATAATTTTTTGGTAAAATTTTATTGGTTTATTTAAATGACCAACCCAAATGACCTTAATGACCATCAAATGACCATCAATGACCTAACCATTTGATGGTCATTTGTCATCACTGCAGTTAATAGTAATGAAGATGAAAACACACTAATTGATGGTTGATGAAGTGATATCAATACTGATAACAAGGAGCTGTTAAGTCACAATCTCCACAAAGTATAAATGAAGATAATTTTTACAATCTAGAATATTATGAATCTGTTGATGAATATGAACTTTTAGCTAGAGGATTTAGGAACTATGACAAGAAGTATGATTTCTTTGGCAATGTTAATTAATAAAAGAATAGAAAAGGAACATTGATGAATCCATTTGATGTTGACTTAGAAGACAATTACACTATAAAGAATCAAGTTCTGATGAACTAGGCTTATTGATGTTGGTGATTTGTTATCTACACAAAATAATGATCATAATGCATTGAATGGTAAAGCTAATAATTGATAATTAACAACAACATCTCATGTCAAAAAGATTATTCACTAATCATATTCAGACAAATCATCTATTTATGAAGAGAAAGAAGTTAGCCAAATACCAACTCTTGGTTATTTTGTGTTTTCAGAAGAACCAATTATACAAATCTGATGATTTTTTTTTTATATTCCTAAAGCTGGAGATTGGGTTTTACTACTTTCCAAAATGCCAAAGTACAAAGACAATGTGTGCACAAAAATATGAGATTAAACTTTAAGGAATATCAAATTGAGTTCAAAAATCATTTCCAAAATAATGTTAACCTATTTGGTTATTGAGGCACTTGGAATTTATAGTGCCTTACAAGTGGAATAAATCAAAATTGAATGTGAGGGATTCATTTATTATTTCTCATACAGTCAGTAAAACTTGTCAATCAATGATTAAAAAATATAGTCTTGAACAAATTATTGACCTGTGTACAGAGTGAAATGATCATATCAAACCATTGTTACAAAGAATGATAAAGATTCACAATTTCATCTTTGAGAACTAATGCATAATCATGAAATTTAATTCTTTTGAGAACTATATTTTTAATTGGGTATTTCATCTGGTACAATTAATTCAATTTGGTGAGAATCTAAAATATTTATCATAAATATATTAATGATCATAATATTTAAATTTTAAAATTATTTCATAAATAATATGTTAATAATTACCGTTATAATTACCATCAATGGTTACTTTATTGGAATTTACAGGTTGAGGAAGATTTGTAAATCTTAATAATCTGCTGGTATAAATGGCATTTGGATGAATTGTTGTAGTAATTGTTGAAGAATCAAAATGTATTTTGTCCATTTCATCAAATATTTTTCTAATTGATCTTAATTCATCAATCTGTTGTTTTGAATATTTATAATATTTATTATCAAGATCATTTAATAATTTATCATTAAATGAGTTAAGCCAAAATTCAATAATATTATGAATTTCTTCAGCAAGTGGGCGTTTATCTGGGTTAGCATCCATACATCTGTATGCTAATTCAACGTAAAGCTTTGGAGTATTGTTTGAGAATCCAGGCCTTGCACCTTCACATATCTTCATTGCAAGGCTTAAATCATGTGCTAAATTACTAAAAGGTTGTTGACCAGTTGATAATACAGACATCAACACCCCAAAACTATATATATCAGATGACATTTTATATAGTTTATCTCTTAAAACTTCTGGTGCCACATATGGCAGTACACCAAATACATCATTTTTACTTGACAATGTTTGGCTAGCTAGAATTGATAATCCTAAATCTGCAACACGTACTGATGTATAATTTATACCTTTATATTGAAGAATATTACCACTATGAAAATCACGATGAATGATATTTTGTTCATGAATATCCTTTAGGCCTTTGATGATTTGATAAAGATTTTCAATTTTGTCCTCCCATTTTAAAATTTTAAATTCATTTGTTAAATAATTTTGGAGATTTCCATCTTTTAAATGATCCATTACAAATATATATTCTTTCGTAGTTGGATCTTGTGTTAATCCATAAATTTTAATTATATTCAATTTATCATGAAATTTAATATAATTTCTCAACTAAAAAAAAAAATTAAAATTTAATTTCAATAATAATAATGAATAATAGTATTGCTTTTAAAATAATAATAAAATAAATTTACCTCATTAAGAAATTCATCAGAAATATTTTGTGAGTTGTGTAATTTTTTTAATGCTACTATCTTATATTGACCAAGTTTCCCACTGTCACTTGCAGGTTTCCAACCATTTATCCAAATAGCCTTGTATATAGTTGCAAAACCACCTTCACCTATCTTTTCAATATTTGTTAAATTATTATAAGAAATCCATTGAAGATATTTATCATTGTTATTTGATGTTGTTTTAAGTTGTGTACTTTTAATCAATTCATCTATTATTTCATCACCACTAGTCCATCCTTCAGTTAATAGTTGTGGATCGCATGATTGACACCATGCCCAATTAGTATTATATCTATTACAAGTTTGACATTCACCATATACTTTGATTCTTTCATATTTATCAATAGAAATGTCATTTTGATGTGTATTTTCGTTTAATGTTTTTTCCATCCTTTTATTTTTTTTTTTATTATTATATAGATCAACGTTTCACGAATTTTAGTATACCATCCAACCTACTACATAGAAAGGTTGTGACGAATTGTACAGACGAATTGTAAAGACAAAAGTCAAGCTTTAAAGGTCGCACTGCAAACCAAAAACAGTTTCATATGCCGATTAATTATATTATAAGATTCTGTCAGTTCTTTTTGAATATTTAATCTTAATTCTGAATGTGTGTGAAATTGAAATTATGTGAAGTTAGATTTATAATCAAATATGGAAGGGTCTTTGAGTGTGAAATTCCTTTTTATTGATTAATTTAATTTTCAAATTAATAAATCATAATAAAATAAATATACTTATATGTAGTAGATTTCAACTAATTAACAACCTTTTAAAAATTCATTTTCTAAACATTTCAATCCTTCTGTAAGGTTTTCATTCTCATAATAGATTGCGGTTTCATTATCCCTCTATGATTACAACAAGAATAAAAATGAAGATAATCAATTATAATTATAAATAATAAAATTAAATATGTGTAAAATCAATAATTTACTTGTTAAACGAATGTAAACAATCTTTTAATTTATTGAAAATTGGTATTCTTTATATATCAATATTTTAGATACCCATTAATTTTCCAAACATTAACCCAGAAAATTTAGTCAAAGAAATTGAAGTTATAATAAAAATCAATGGGATAAAATTAAATGAAAACTTAAGACCATTGGGAATTGGGTTGAGTATGCAATCAATAATGATGATAGTAATAAAGATAATGACAGTGATAAGAAATTTTTATTAATATAATAATAATCTTTTTTTTATATATTATTAGGAAAGAAGTCTTTTTATTAAAATATCTTTTCCCTAGCACATAAAGCAATTGCATATTATAATTTTAAAGATTCAACCATTAATCTTTTCAAGGCAAAGATTATTCTTGGAAAGATATTTGTCCACAGCAATATATTCAAAAGTAATTTATTCTAGTTAATACAAGGAATATCCAAGATTTAGGATTAATTTATTATTAATTTATAGAAATCAAGCAGTAAGAATGAGCTCCTTTCAAAGCCTATTTCTTCTAGTTCTGATGTAAACTATAATTTTAATTATTACATTATGTTTATATTAAAATTAAATTAATTTTGTTATTGAATAGAAGCTGACAAAAAATATAAAATGTGTAAATGATTCTCCTAATCATATGCAATGGTTTGTGAATTTTTATCTAGTCCAACAGCTAAATGACATTATATTTTATGAATAATTTGTTAGAAAGAGAAAAATTCCCTGCAAATGTTAAATTTTTGTCAGAAAAATTGACATACTAACATAGATTGTTAGTAAATGTAGAATTTTTTTTTGGGGATAAAGATTTTTTGATTGATTTGTTGGTTTTCTTAATTTAGGATTCATAATTTTTGAAAGAAATTTGCTGATATGAAGTATCAGATGATATTCCATTTTATTCACAGGGATTACACATGTGGTGGACTGAAATATGAGAATCTGACTTGGCTTAAGCTCCTTTCCATGTATTTACAGTTATCCAGAGGTAAAGAATAATGGTAAGATCTATCAACACCTACCCATGTTATTCTTCCTCTTCTTAGGAAACACCTTCAAATCATTGGGCAAATATTATTTCTATTATGCATGATAAAGATCCATCAAAACACATTATTTAATCAGGTAAATCCAATATATTTTTTTGATAAAAATTTGGAAGTTCATATTATTATATGAATTTGTTGTACTAGTTATAATATTTTCAGAGAAAAATTCTACAAGAGATAATAATACAATAGATTTTATAATAAGTTTAGCAAAAAAAATCAAATGATTTAAAAATATTAACAAGTTTTGAAGTGATTTTTTTCATTTTTTTCATACTAAAATTTTTATATACACTTCCTGGACAACATCACAAATAATTGAATAAAATGACATGACAAAAACTAAAGTAAAAATTAAGATAAACAATAAAATTCTGGAATTTTTTTAAAAATCTTTAACTCAAAAATTGACCACATTAGCAAGTTCTAACAACCTTTGTGGTATAAGTGAAAAATGTTTCTCATGTTTAAATCTAGTTACTTATAAAATTTTAGAGCATTTGGTAGATTAATTAACAAGTGTAAAAATAAAAAGTAAAAAAATTTACAAAACAATTCAACCTCAAACTGCCCACTAATTTGAAACATAAAAGACATCAAAAAATATATGAAACTACTTTAAATTAATTGTATTTTATTAAAAAAAAATCAATATCTTGTCGGGTTTCCTCCACTTTTTAAAACAGCATCAACCCTTTGTGGCATACTATCTATTAATTTATTAATTTTTTCTGGATTAGTATTAAACCACTCCTCTTTCAATAAATCAAATAATTCAATCTTATTTTTTGATTTATAATTTTTTAATCTAAGTCTTCTTTTTAAATCCTGCCAAAAATTTTCAATAGGGTTGAGATCTGGGCTTTGTGCAGGCCAGGGGAGAACCATGACGTTATTATTTTCTTTCCATATGTTTGCAGCAGCTGCTTTATGACATGGTGCATTATCTTCTTGAAAAATAAATACACCATCACCATGATTACACCGATCTTCTGCACTTAATTCGTCAATAAAAGGTAATAAATTGGCTGCAAGAAGGTTATTATAATTACTTGCATTTAATTTACCTTCAACTAATACTAATGGACCCATTTTTCTTCTTGTAAAACAACCCCAAACCATAATTCCATCAGATTGTTTTACTGTTGGACTTAAATAATTTTTTTTATATTTGTCTCCTGACATTCTCCAAACCCAATCATTTGAATCGTTTTGAAATAGTAAGAACCTACTCTCATCACTGAATATATGTTGGCTATTTCCCTATAAGAAAAATTCGCCTTTTTTAAACCAATAATTTCTCCACGTTCAAATCAGATAATTCAGTACCTCTGGGCATTTTAAGTCTTTGAAAAAAATATGGTTTAATTTGGATAAAAATTTGCTTCGCGATTGCAATTTAAAAATTTTGCAAATTTTTTTTTTAATCTTCAAAATTGGAAAAAATCAATCCGTTTAGTGTTTTTGTCAATAAATTGAGTAATAATGTTGCGCACTTTGTGAAATTTTGCAAACAACCAGTTTCGAACATGGCAAGCATTTTTTAATTATGCCATAAAAGATGTTAGAAATTGCTATTATAGTCTATTTTTGAGTTAAAGATTTTTAAAAAAATTCCGGAATTTTATTGTTTATCTTTTAAAGTTTGTAAAACAACAATGGTTTAATTGTATGTGGTAAAACTTCAGTATATTATATTATTTGATATGAAGATTAATTTTTACTTAATAAGCAAGTGTGATTGGGATAGTAAAATGTTTAGTTTTTGTCATGTCACTTTATTCAATTATTTGCGATGATCTGCAGGTGTCCCTATACTTTTGTCCAGTAAGTGATTATTAGGTAAAACTGTCAACTGTTTTTTCATAATACCTAAATTTTACTTCTAACCATTTAATTTTTACTTCTTACTTTTGAGAATGGTTTAGTAAGGAGTAAAGAGTTATTTTGGTCTTTCTACCAACATAATACACAATTTTGTAAGGAAAAAAACTAAATATATTCAACTATTTATATAAAAGCTTTATCGAGATTGTAAAATAATAAATATAGTATAAAAATTAAAAGGTGATCTAGAAAAAAAGAAACTTTCAAACTCCTGATTTTCAAGGGCTTAAATCAAAAAACTTCTGTTAATTTGATATTAATGTTAATAATGATTATGAAAAGCAAAACAATATCAACCATTTATCATCATCAAGAGTTTTCTATAGTATAAATATCTAAAGAGACACTATAAATTCTGTTCCATCCACATTTTGATTTCAATAATATACATTTATATAAAATACTAAGACATATTCATAAAAATAATAAAAAAAATAAATACAATGCAAATAAAAAAATAGTACATTTTGCTATTAAAATCATGTCTTCTTTAGAGAACCATATCAAATAAAACAATATTTACATTTCTCCATCTTGTAAAAAATAAATTGCTTTTCCCAAACAAAAAAAAAATGCAAATTTATTTTTAAAATTTTTAGGCATATGTTGCTCCACCACCATTGTTTCTCCTCCTTTTCCTCCTATCAGGTTCTTCCTTGTTATTATGTGGTTGTTGATGATGATCATCATCATTATCTGTTGAGCTATGTCTTATTAAACATTCATTCCATGCAGCCTCCAATGCATCCAGGTCTCTCAACCAAAGGCCTGCAGCTGTCATGTTTGTATCCACTTCATGTTGTTTTTCTCTAATTAAATATAACTATTATCACAAATAAATAAGTGAATCAGTGAATTGGTAAAAACATATCATGTGTATGTATTTATAATAATAAAAAATCCAACAAAATTCAACTCACCCTTCTTTTTCATAAAAATTTAATCTTATTTGATAAAACTCTTCTAATATATCTTCTGGTGAATACTTTTTTAATTTACAATCCTTATTAAAGCACGTCATGTTTGATGTTGATAATGAGGACTTTAATTTAAAAAGTTTTTCAAGTCCCTTGTTCTCAGCATACTCCATTTGTTCAGGTGTCATTTCAATTTGAAAGTACACATTTTTGTCTGTATACTTATCTATAATGTTTACAATAGTTCCATTTTCTCTGAGTTCATTGAGTACCTTTGACCTATAATCTTCAGTCCATTTATGGACTGGTAACTAAAGACTAGTGCCGTAAATTATGATGATTGTAGTAATTGTATTTACGGCATATAAAAAGTGGTTGCAATTACCTTTGTGACCACTTTTGCAACCATACTTTTTCCTTTTTTGGATTACAGCACTAGTCTTTAGGTTAAATGAAGTTGATAGTGCTAGTTTACCACGGGAATTTTCAGAAATGCAAGATTTTGTATACTTTTATGAAAGTATATTAAAATGGGCAGTATGTATAAATGTAAAATATTCATGTTATAACATTAAACTTTCACTAATATATATCATCTACAAATTTAGCTGTTGGTCAGGAAGTTAAAACATCCTTTGATGAAGCAAAAACTAAACCAAGACTCTCACATTTTTCATATGTAAATGCTCTTCTTCGACTAGATGAGTGATCGTAAAATTGATTGGATGTGTAATTTCATTATATTATACTTTCATTTAAATATGTAGATATTTTGAAAATATAAATTGCGAATGAATTATGTATGATTCAACTCAATGTAATTTATGGTTGATTGAAAAAAGATGTATACATTTATGTGATCAAACTTCCAATTAGCAAAACAATAAATATATTTAGAGCTTTAACTTTTTTCTATGAGCACAATTTTTGAAGATGCTCTGTAATAATTCATATGGGCACATTTATAATGGGTAGACAAATAGAGAAGCATCATTAAATTGACATGAAAGCATATTTTATGATTACGGATGTTAGATGAAATTGTTTCTCTTAGTAAATGATCTTTACCAAATCCAAAATATAGAATTAATTTGTAACAATTCCCAAAATTATTGGTCACAAAGTAATTTATTAGTATAATTTTATTTCCACATTTTGCAATCTAGAAATTCATTAGTAAATTTACTTATTTGGGAAATATGATTTCGAAGAATTAGAAATCTTAATATTAACATTATTGTTATCATTAGTATTTCATTATGTATTTTGAATGATTATTATTATTATTCATATTGCTAGATTGAAGAAAATACAACTATATTATTCATTATTTTTATATTTATGTTTAGTGAAAGTTATCTTTAATTAAAATTGTACTTTCTGGGAAGTCCTTAAGATATTAATATTAATCATTCCCCATTATTTATTTATTATCTCTATTTATAATTCTAAGACTGTGATTTATTATTTAAACATCTAATGAACCATGAAATAAAGATAACTTTTGAACTTTTTTTAACATTTAATGTTTTAACTTCTAATTTTACAACCATAAAATTACTTGTTTGTTAATAATTTAATTAAATGCTTTGAACGTTTACAATAACTCTGGAGGTTATACATTTTAATAGAGCAGAAAGATCTGCATAAATTAGCCAATAACAAAATTTCTAAATTTCACGTGTAACTTTCTTATGTAAATCATTATGACATTTAGAAATACCAAATATAGCAAAATCCCAGACTGTAGTAGACCTAATGTAAATTAACTTCATATTAACTATTTTTATATAGGAGTAGTTCTATAGATCATTTAAGATAACAAATGGGGTATTATAAAACTGATTACATTACAATTGTGATGGTAATGACTAAATTTTGATCCCTGAAATTTTTAGTAACACCGATGTTCACTTTGTCTGGTTTTGTTGCAGTATTCCCCAAATAATGATGAAATAATAAGGGAAGAGATTGATGAATTACAAGAAGAAATAAATAAACTCTATTTTAGTGAACTCATTTCAGCAATGGAATTTGTAAACATTGGTAACAAAGTTTCTAAAGAGTTTTCTGATGCAGAAATTATTGAAACAGTATGTCCTTCACAAAATAATGAAGTCGCTGAAGATGAAAATGAAGGAATTGAACCTGAACCTTCTATACCAGTT
>CAUDNR010000399.1:7338-25530 GCA_958430865.1 Entrophospora sp. SA101
AATTCAAAAAACAGCATCCTTGATATTGCTTAATTCTAGGTATGCATGCATAATAGCTATAAATTCATATATTGTATGTAATTTAAAACTCAACGGGTATGCATTATTTTAATTTATATATGAAAGGATCTGCATAAATTTAGCCAATCATTTTTTGTTTTGATTCTTTTTTAGAATTACACAATGAATCTAGAATGTTAATCATTACAGTATTTGGAAATTCCAAATTTGGAAATCTCCCTGACTGTAATATATGCGTTTCTATATATTCTTCGGTTTTTTTTTAGGTTTCTTAAAAAAAAAAGTCACAAGATCAATAAAGAAAAATGGCTTTTTTACGAAATTTTATTGGGGAAAAATTTTCTAGAACATTGTTTGTTACACATCCCGATTTAGCAAAATTCCTGACTGTTATAACGGGAGTTCATATAGAAGTCACATGAGAAACATTATCATGTGATTTTGTAATTTTATTTTTATTATATATAAATTTTTTTATTTATTTATTTATTTAAAAAAAAAACCACCTGTTTTTATTTAATTTTTAATTTGTTAAAATTTATGTTATTTGTATATGGCTTGAGGGTCAGATGGTGGTGCTGAGACGTTGTCTAGGGATTTGGAGGTGTTGAGCCATCATATAAATATATGAAATTTTTTTTTTAATTTTCTTAATTTAAAAAAATAAAGATTTTTTTGCCTTAGTATTAATATCTTTTAGGCGAAAAATATAATTACTGATCCACATAACTATAAATTAAATTTATCAAAGATATTAATTAATCGGCTTCATTATCATGAGTTGGTTCCTTTTGTGTCATATGAAAATCCCAATCTAGCAACAAACATCTTGACTTCACCTGTTTTCTTTGTATGTACGTAAACAATTGATTGGCTAATTCAAATCCCAGTGAAGACTGATCGGTAAAAAAACGCGTTTTTTAATCTTTTTGTATAAATATGTAAATCATAAAAAATGTCAACGCATTAAAAGAAAGCGTGATGAAAAGATTAAACGAAAAAATCCAGTTGATGGTGAAAATTTTTATTATATAGAACATCCAAAAATATTTTATTACACGTTTACAATCATTTCGTTGACATTCGTTATATTAAAGTTATTTTGATTATATCGAGAGATATGGTCAAGAGAAGAGATAGGAAGAGAGCTATTTTTCAACCAAGTCGAAAACCAACCTTTAAATACATTTTCGAGTAGTAAAATTTTATTTATTAGACTATTTCAAAGGTTTGTCGCACGATTGCTTTCAACTATATATTTAAATTCAAACCATTTGTGTGATGTTTTTTTTTAAATTCATGATTTTGATTGGTCAATCAACAATTGTGTGGGTTAATAACGTTGTATAATGACAAAAAGTAGTGTAAATTTGAATTTTATCTTGATCGCTTGAAGATGGACATGGACGTAGTGGCTGAATGTAGAAGGTCGAGTTCCGTGCCCGAGGGGAATTTCTCTAAGAAAAAAACGGAAAAAAAAATGGGGACAGTTGTCCTATTTATATGTTTTGGATTTAATAAAATAGACTATTGTCTTGACCTGAGTGATGTCTTTTTTTTGCTCTTTGTGACGAAGAAGACGCAAAACCCAACCTAAAATAAATGAATTTTTGTTCTTGCGTAACACAGCAAAGTGGATGTGTAATGCATAAAAAAGCAAAAGCTCGCATTGCGTTCTCAGTTTTGAGCTTGTTTCTTTTTTGCGCTAAATTAAATGATAACTGCGCGCTATATGACAATTTTGATTGGTCACATAAATCATTCATACTAAAATCATGTGAGTGGTCATAATAAGAATTTTATTTAATAGTAATAATATTATTACATAATATTAAAATATAAAAAAAATAAAACAATAGGTTTATTCCATTACATTGGGATTTTCTTTTAAAACTTCTTCACAATATTTCCTTAATATTGGATATTCTACTTGTCCATTCACTTGTTTAGCAAATTCTTTAAATTTTTGTAGGTTACTAGCTAAGATTGAACATAATTTGCATTCGAGATACTCTTTGAGATTTTTGATTTTCAATAAACTTGATAGCCTTAAGCATTCAAATAATTTATCTGTTTGCAAATCTTCATTTGGAAATACGCATTTAACTGCATTATCTAAAGTTTGTCCATATAAAACTCTAATAATTGTTCTGAGAATGTCCGGTTGAACATTATCTATTTCAGTTAATGAACATGTTGATATTGAGTTTAATTTACCTTGTTTTAAATAATCTTTGAAAAATTCAGAAGAAATTGCTAAAATATATAAATTTGCAGATATTTTATCGTTGTTGATTTCGAATGTAATATTATTAAAAATGGAATCTTTATCAAGATCATTTAATAAAGTTTCGTGGATTTTAAAATTGTTAATTAAATCAGAAGCTGATTCAAGAGAAGGTATTGGTGGTGGTTGTGGGATCTCCAAATCAATTACACCGACTAAATTTAAAAGCTTTGGATAATTCTCCAACAAATATTCAGCAATTGCTCTTTTTTCATCATCAATATCTGATCTAATTTTTTTAACCAGGTGCTTTCCTTCCACCCAATTATTAATTTCATATGGATCAGTGCCATTGAGTATAAGCTTTTGACCATCAAACGATGATTTCAGCAACTCATCCTCATCCTCATCTGTACCACATAATGATTCGAAATATGCATAAATTTTCTCGACTACTTCAAACAACAATTTTTTTTGGTGTTCCCATTTCTCTGATCTTGATAAGTCGTTTGCGATACGCTTCAAATGCTCAATAACTATTTCTATACTCGGTTTCTCGATTGATTGATAGATTTTTAAAATCTTACCATGAGGTACAACCTTTTCCGAGTAAAAGAACTTTTGCGTCCAACACAATTCTAAATTTTTTTTTAAGGCCAAATTGTTGAAACATTCAAAAACTTGTGATTCGCTTGATAATTCAGGCGTATGGTATTTGTATGGAGCATTTAAGGCGCCATTTGATGATATAGGAACAAACTTGATTTTGAATAGAGTATCTTCTTCAGGTATTAAACCACTTTCAATATTAGTATATAAATAATCTAATAGATTTTCCGATACTTGAACTAAATTTTTAATATCAGCGCTGCTTATGTCTGTGCATGACAGAGTTTCTATTTCCTCGGCACATTTTATAAAAGTGTCTTCGTAATATAAATTATGAATAAAGCCCAATGATTTAAGAACTTCCAAGGATTTTGGATTTGATTGCAATTCTGGATGCACAAATTTTTTTGAATATTGGAATAAATCTTTAAAAATTTTATTATTTGTGTCATACAAATCTCTTGCAGAATACAACCTTTCGAAAGTTATATTTGGTAAAAATGATCTTGTTTTAAGATAGTTAATCAAATTTGCATCACATTTCTGAAAAGTTGAATTTAAAATGTTCACGTATTTTCCTTTTAAATCTTCAGTCATATTTCTGCTTATGTATGGTAATATGTCTTTTGTAATATATTCGAATAATGAACGTTCTCGAATACTGAAAATTTTTGCAGTCGATCTATCGCTACTCTTTAGCTTGACAAATCGAACGGCGGTATTCGTAGGAAAGTATGGAATGTCTTCAGGTAATAAATAAACATCACTAGATCTTTGATAAATCGGTGTCCTTGAATAAGTTCGCCAAATTGGAAGGTTTGTTAAAATTTGTTGTATTTCAAGTTTTCTATTATAATTACTTAAATTGTTTAATAAATTTGCTGAAATACAAGATCTAAGATAATCAATTTCATCTGCACTGAGCGAACTAATCCTATCATAACACTCATAATTCCTCAATGATATAATCAAGTTAATATTATTATGTTCCAATACATAACCTTCTAAAGACCTAGTTGCAATTCTTATATTAAGTTTAACCAAAATTTTGTTTAATTTGTCATCATATGATTTTGATAAAGGGTTTTTTCTTCTGGCCTCTTCTAAACTAATTAATTTATTAGACTTAAATTCGTCTGATTCCATTTCATCACAAATTTCAATCAGTGGGAATCCACTTAGACCTGGATCAATATCTTTGCTGTAATTGATAATACGCCATATTTCATCAAGCCAATATTTATTTGGTATTTCCAATGAACTTGGGTTGTAATCTATACAAGAATTTCTTGGTAAATCAGCTTCGAGAACTTTTGATATAGTGAAAGAATCAAAATTTTTAATTTTTGTAGAATTCTGAAATTTATCAGTTTGAAATTTATTATATAAATCAGTCTCTTTAAGCTTATTAATTGATATAAAATGGCCAAGTTTTCCTTTTGGAAATAACTTCATTTGTTCATCAATTGTCATTGAAAAATAATCACCAAAAGTACCAAACGAATTATCAAATAATGGAACCAAGGAAACACCATTAAGATCATAGTTTTCACCTTTTAATATATAATGTAATAATTTAATTTTTAATTGATAACTATAATTATCATTTATGAAATTGTGTTCTTTTAAAACATCTTTAACTAATTTCGCGTTGACTTTCTTATATGGGATATTATAATCATCAAAACTCTTTATTTCTTCACTTTGTAATTTCACTACAGCTATGCCATTGTCCAAAAGATAATCAAAAACGACACTTTCAATTGAATAATCTCCAATATAAGCTTCACTAAATCCAACAAATTTCCCGTTATCTAATTCACTCCAAAATACCTTATGATCTTTTTCGCTAATCAACTTTAAAACATTGCTTCCAAAAGAACTATAATATTTTGTAATCGGCCAATATTTAGAAATAATTTGATGATGCTTTAATTTGTGACTATTATTATTAATATTATCAATTAGAGATTTAATCGATCTGATATAAACAACTGGCAATATTTTATCAAGTATAAAATTATTCCAAACTGCTTTATCATCATGCATGCCTTGCCGTGCGATTTGTATATTATTTCTGTCTGATGATAATTCCCAGCCACATGAATTCAAATTAAATTTAAGCCCAGTTTTTAAAGGCAACGACAAGTTTGAATAGATCTTACCGACTAGATTTGTAGTTGGACTTCTTATTGATTCATAATCAAGTAATATAGCAATTCCGGATGAATGATTCAATTTATGTTCTTTTGAATATTTTTCTAAATTTTCGTCTTCGATTTCTTCATCCATGCCACTAGAACATATTAACCAATTGGTTGATACTTCAAATTTAGCACTGTCTTCAAAAAGTTTTGTTGATAAATAAAATGTACTAGAATATTTGCCAAGATCTGTTCTATAATTTTCATTGGAAATATTCGTTACATCTACTTTCCATTTTAATATTGGTGGAAAGGTTTTTCCCAATTTCTCGTAAACTTCCATTGATTTAATATTTCTAAGAAATATTAATTCTGATAACATCTGATCTCTATATTCCAATAATAATTCTTTGATTACGGAAATATTATCCATTTTTGTAGAAATTAAACTTTTGACTTTACTATTTCTAAGTGGTAATCTAAATAGTGTTCCAGGAAATGGCTTTTTAAATTGAAAAATAGGATCTTCATTGTTTAAAGCAAAGTTATCAAAAGGTTCAAATTGATCGTAAAATTGTTTGATCATATAACTATTGTCTATAAAATTAATTTTAATGCCTGGATAATTTTTTGGTAAATATTTTTTATGTGGATCAAATATGACAACATATTTGCCCGTAATGAAACTTGGTAAATCTGTGTAGTTGTAACAGGAATTAAATCCCAATCCAAATTTACCAATTTTTGTTAAATCATCCCATTTACTACCAGTACCCAGTTCACATATTTTGACCAAATCTTCTTCAGTAAAAGTCTTGTCATTGTAAATAAGAATCGAAGGCCCTTGCCAATGTTCTAAACCATTACCTTTCGATAATAATGATGCTTTTTCTGGGTCTTTATTATATTGACCTTTGTCAATTATTACTGAAAATCTTGTTGCTTTTGCATCATCAGCATTTTGTAAAAATTCTTGAAAGACGACATCTTTACGATAATAATCCTATATAAATATTAATATAATCATTCGTGCATTAATAAAAATACACATGATTATACCATACTAAAAATTTAAGACTTGACAATATTATTTTAATATGTCAATCCTACAATTTTCAGTAAGATATTCTGTGAAAATTTAGTAGATAGATAGATACCTTAAGGATTTTGTTTAATCTATTAGTTAAACGTTCATGTTGCCCGAATTCCTCCAAACCAATGTCTGCATCATTTATAATGACTTCGCTATAATTCTTTATGGAGAGTTTATTTGTGACAACTTTAGGAATTCCATCATGAACCAATTTATTTAATATTTCATCCGATTGTATGAAGTTATTGGCCATGTCATTAAATAAAGCATCTTTTATTTTAACGAAACCATCATTCATATTTGGTATCAGCAATTCTTCGATAGCTAACAATTCTTCCTTCGTTAATGATGACTCCTTGGACGATTTGATTTCAGACAATCTTTCATAAAGTCGAAAAATTTCATTAATTTCAGTATCGTATTTAAATTTTAATAGATGAATGTTATTATTATTAGATTTTGTCTCTCTAGCATTTTTGATTTCTTCAATTTTTTTATTAACCACATATATTATATATGTCACATCTGGTTGATCTTTCACCTATTTTTAAAAAAAAAGTAAATAAATTATAATCATCACAAAAAAAAACCACATTTTTATGGTACAAGATTTTAACTTACTCCCATTTTTTTGAAAAATTTTTTATAGTTACTTGAATTATCATGAGATAATTGGACTATATATCCATCCACATTAAAACGATCAAAAAATAATTGACTTGTTTTGTAGAATTCTGCGCTGTTCAAAACCCAAGATTTATCTTTTAACTTTGACTTAAGCATTTCTAGATTAGAGTCTTCATCAATAACATCGTTAAAATGCTGATAAATGGATCGAACTTTTTTATCGAGCTTTTTTTTTTTATAAAAATCAAAATTTTTTTTATTTTTATCACTATGATATCTTTCGATAGTTATTAATAATTCTTCGATTACTAGACTTATTGGTGGTGGCTCATTCCATCCAAGAATTGCTCTCAATTTATCATTTTGAACCTCATAATCAACGATTGGTTTAGTATGAAAAACCAACGACTCGTATTTTTTATCGCAACATTCACTAGGTTTCTTATAACTCTTTATCTGAGAACCATTTCTTTCAGACTTGACTTCTGGTATCCAACTTTGGTTTATCATTAAGCTAAATAATTGGCTTTTATCTTCTGTTTGGCACATTTCAGCATAATTTTTATCAATATATTTTAATAAGGACAATGGTTTTCCATGCAACTCTTCGTCTAGTTGTTTTATTTTATCCAAATATAAATTCATTCTATCAATCAAATCCTTCACTGTTAAAGTTGATTTAGCTCCCAAGACTTCTATTTTATCGAAATAATTTGGAACACTTGTGTTATTGATCGGATAAATAGTTTCGTTCCTGAAGAATAGATTAATGAAATTTTTCGAGCTATTTTTAGTATATATTTCACTTGGTTTTTTGAAATCTTTCTCAAAATTACCCGTGTCACTAATTTTAACAATTCTAATTTCTTTTAATTTATCCAACATCCCAGCTTGCTTTGACACTAAACTTTCCCATCTATTGAAAATATCCGAAATTACTTGATCCACCTTAGATATAGGGGTAGCTTTGTCCAAGTACGGAAGCACATGATTAAAAAAGTATGTTTTTTGTTCTAATTTTGGAATCTTTAATATATCTTCTAGTATAGGTCGAATATTTTTCGGACATATTATATTCCAAAACTTAACATCAGAACGTGTTATAATAGGCATAGGTTTCTTTTCCTCTTCATCCGGTAATAAGTAATTAATTGTATTGTTATTATTATTTGAGGAGCTTATGATACTTGTATTTAGTAAATTATTATTTAGTTCATTAAATATGCGAAGATGTTTAATAGTATTTTTTAAATCTTCTGAAATATCTTTTTCATTTCTTAATCCATCATTGATATAATCAACAATTATATCGATTTGTTTGGGATTAAAATCAACCTGCATATTATTTGGATTTAGAATATCCAAAACCTTGATTTTATCTTCATTAATATCAATTATATATTTTGTAATACTATATAATAATTCAAAAAATTTTTTTTGATTAATTAATTAATTATTAAACAATAATATATATTCATGTGTTAAATGGGTTACTCACTTTTCCCATCTCGTGATTTTATTATGCATTAAAAATCGATCCTCCAAAAAAACAACACCCAATAATTTAAAGATCTCGGCTGTTTCTCGAAGGCCGTTCTTGGTGTGATCGTATTTTAAGCATTTGGGTTCAGCACTTAATTTTCGCAAGTATAAAGTATTTCTCCTCCGAATTATCAAGAGATGTAGGTCTTTATAATACTTCAAATCTCTGTTTGTATCTACGAAATGATTCCAAATTTTGTAAACCAATTCAACCTGATCATTTGCTCGAATTTCAGGATTTACTGATGAAGATCCAGTTATTGAATTTTTTAGGAAATCAGAAAAGGTATTATCATCAAGGAAAGTAAAATTAATGTTACACTCATTTTTAACAATTTCACATAATCTATCCCAAATTCCTTTTTTAATTTCATTATCTACAACATCTTGCTTGTTGCTAATTAAATGCTGTTCATTTTTAAGGCAAAGGAATTTAGTTGGTTTATTACTTGGTCCAAAGGTTCCGAAAGTTTTGTCACTTAACGGAATTAAGGGTAAATTGTGTAAAGCGCTGACATCTTGTGTTTGGATGACATATTCCAATATTTCAATTTTGGAATCATAATCCCAATAATTTTGCCATTTATTTAAGTTTTTCAATAAATATTTACAAACAAAATCTGGTGTAATATATTTTATTAAGCTTTCGTGTTGAGAATTTTTTAAAGCCTCGATTATTGATTTTGGCATTTTGACAAACAATGGAAACCCAATACTCTCCAAAATGGTTGATATCTTTTCAAAATTTTTATAATTTTCATCAACCAAAAATCCGTTTTTTAAAGATAGATAACCTTTGTTATTATTTAATTCAGAAATTGTTGAGGGACCACGATATATTTCTAAATCAGGACTTGAGAGCTTTATGACATCTTGCAATAAATCCTTCCATAGAAATGATCTAGAGCTTCCAGATGATGATTGGTTGGCATTAATAGATGTTGGCCAAATTGTATAAATATCATCTTTGTTAACATAGTTACGAGACTCCTTTAGAAGCGTCTCCCATGCATTTGGTATAAGGTGTGTGAAAAGATATTTGTTCCAATAAGCTCTTAATCTTGGCAAAGAGTCTTCGGACTTTAAGTTGAAAAAAAGGTTGAAGATTAGATATTATTATATTTATATACGCAATATTCACAAAATTATAAAATCACCAACCAAATCATCATTAACAAAAGCCTCAATATTTCTTCTATTTTTACTAACAGCAAAATATCCGTTCACCAATATTGAAAATTCTTGAATAATCCCGGGTATTGGCAAAAAGCAAAATAAACCACCACTGTTCTCGGTCACATTATCGATTCTAGCTGCAAGCGCAACATTTGGAACGAATTTATAGTCACGAATATATTTTTTAAATTTTTCATAAAAATGATCGTTTGTTTCTTTAACATCGCCCAAGTAATTAATTATTAACCATTCGCTCGAAGAAGATTTGATTTCATCATCGACAAACGATTCAATTTTAAAATTTGCTTTGTAAATCAATTTAATACTCTCTGTGCTGACAGAGTTTTCTTTTTTTTCTACAGCAGATGGTAAGGATTTCATTATTTCTGGAATATCATTTGCAATTCTTCTTCTCTGATCTTTTATTTCGTCATTGTTTGTTAATTCAATTCTGTATAACAATTCTTTTTCTTTGCTGCCTTTTTTGATTTGATAAAATGATATTTGTTTAATTGATTTTAAGAAAATCAAGCAATATATATTATCGATATCATGAAATTTTTTAAACATTTGGAAAATTTCTTCTGGCTTGTAAATTTTTTTAGATATCTTAGATTCTTTTGCATCATCTTCTGTACGTAGAGGATATCTGAATATTGTGCCTTCGTAACCTCCATCTGATGATCTTGGAAAAGGGACAAAGTGGTCCGGATGATTTGATTGAAAATCCGAGTTAACATAATTAATTTTATATCCGCGATACTTCTCACTAAAGTAGCCACGTTCATGTGGATCAAAAAAAATAAAATTTTCTCCACTTATAAGGAAAGGTGCATCAGTTAAATGGTAGACAGAGTTAAACCCAAGTCCCATGGCTTTTATAAAAAAAAAAGCAAAAAAATTTATATATATTTGAATAATTTGATTTATCAATTAAAGGTTATAATTGTTTTCTTACCGCCGATTTTATTATATTCTTGTTTCTTTACACTGTCTTCCAATCTTATTAATGAATGAAAATCTTCATCTCGAAATAAAGAATCATTCAGTGCCAACAGAGCCGGACCTTGATATCTGGAAAGGGCTTTATCATACAAACGTTCTACACCATAAGTATTATAATCCAAAATAAAGTCTTGGCGAGTACTTCCAGCATCATCAGAATTTTGAAGAATTTCCCGTAAGACTTGAGTGCCATCAGGATATTCCTCTAAAATTCTGTTTAAACGTGCTGTATAAGGTTGTTCCGGTTTATAACTTTCAATAACAAACTTTGAATTGTTATTAATATGCATGGCTTTTATTTTTTAAAAAATAATAAATTTTTCGAAGACGAAGAATTTAAAAATGACAAAGGGGAAAAATTTAGCTTTAATATAAAAAAACTATTGTACCTTAAATTGGTTAGATTTTCAATAAAACAAAAAATCAATGATCCAAATGGAGGGAAATCGGACTCCCATTTTCGTTACACGTTTAACAAAAAATGAATGGGCTTCTTTCACAAATTTGTAAAATAATATATATTTAAAATGAATGGATATTTTGGGGTTTTATTTAAATATATTTTTAAAGTTTAACTGCCTAAATAAATGGCAGCGAAATGTCTATTACAATTACTAAAATAGGCTATTTTATATTTTTATTTAGTACTAATATAGGTATTAAAGTTTACTTTTTCACGCCATTCATGTTGTTGGGGAGTTAGAAACCAATTTGGCGATTGCGGATAAGTAGTATTTTCTGGTTTTTATTTTGACAAGATGATATTGAATATATTTTATGTTCTTTAAATTCTTGGTAATTTCAAAAGTGCTTCATAATTAATATAAATAAATGACCAACAACTTATCGAGTTTATCATCATCGCAATTGCCGCCGGTTGTGCAACGGAGCAATTTATACATTTAAAAATAATTACTAGATGTCATTTTCAATTGATATTTTAATGACATTGTATGTATCAATCTATCATTATGTCCTCTAGGGTTTTTATGGATCTTAACGCACGTATCGATAAATGGGTGAACAAACATCTTGATCATTCTATAAATATACAAATAGTTCCCGAGGTTCAAATTATGAACTCAATTATACGATAATGTCAATATTTCCAAGATGGCTCACGGCAAAAAATACAAAAAGAATCTGTCAAGAACTCTTCTTGGTAAATCTCATAAATAGTTTCTTCTTTATCAATTATTAATTTTGGAAACTTAAGAAGCAATTTTCTCATCAAGATGCTTCTGGTGGTATTATGATTTTTTATGGGTTCAATGGCAAATTCAGATTCATATCCTATGTCTAAATTTGCAAACAATGACTGTAACACAGAAAAACGGAATCGACGGATGTTACGTTACATGTTTATATAGAATTCTACAGGCAGTTTCCAAATTTCCAACACTGTTTGGGGAACGTTTCCTAATGAAAATTGTATGACAAATTCCAGTTACTAGAAATTCATTAAAAGTTGATCAAATTGTTCCGAAAATCAGATATCTAGCTAGTAATGAATTAAACTCCTTAGTATTAGCTTTATTAGTGTTTCCTCCAAAATCACATTTCTCCTATTGTCAATTTGATCTAGAAAACTCGCTTAGTAATAACACTGCGCTTACTTTCCTCTTCCCTCCAAATCGCATTTTTCCCTATGGTCAATTAGCTTTGGAAAAAACAATTTTACTTGTTTAGTAATAACACTGCGCTTACTTTCCTCGTATTATAATAATTTGCCTAATTTAGATATTAATAAATATCAGTCCTAGCTCTCAATTATAACTCTACAAATTTAGATCATATTAACCTTAATACTAATCTGAAAAGTTTCGATTAACTCAAACTGCTGTCAAAAGTAGAACTGGCTCGTCCAAGGAGAAAATGAAGTTCGCTGGACAAAGAAGAAAAACGCCAGTCAACAAGTTGAGACACAAGTTCAAAGCAACAACAGCGGGGGATAGAAAGATTTCATCAAGCTATTCCTATAGAAAAAGAAATTACAGCCATCAAAACTAGGGCTTATTGTTATAGTAATGAAGAAAGAGTTTACCATACGACCTTCGAAATTATAGATACAATTTTCCACCTTCATCCTCAATATTACTATTACCTTCTCATAAAACCCTGTTGTTTCGGAAAATTTTAAATTTCGTCAATAAACAAATTTTGTATCAATTTGTTCTTATTATTGCTGCAAAAACAAGAACATGATTTTTAAAGGTGTGTTACGATTAATCATACTTTATTTGCTTTTAAATCTACCTATTTCTCATTAGCTCATTTCTGACTTACTTTTAAATTTACTGCTAAAATGTTTATGAATAGCAATACATTTATAAATTATTATTATAAATAGAAATAGTATAACTTCTCTAATGGAATATTGATTTTCTCTCGATATATGCAATACATCATGTTTGCGTATTTTGTCAAGGTTTTCTATTATTATTATTCTATTGTCACGAGTTGGTTCATTTGGACTATATATTTGGAAGCTTCAATATATCCTAAAGCCGAGGCATAAATATTGCCTTTATATAAATATCCTTTAAAATGAAAAAATTGAAATCTTGACAATCCTGTGTATATTTGCTTAGGGCCTCTAACTTATCATATCTTTGTAACCAAAATTTAATGCAAAAATATTTGAATTATATCATTTGGAGTGTCATATTATATTTCAAGTTCTATTTGCGCATTTTTCATTTCAACTTCTCAATAATTATAATTTATTAATATTAAATAAAAAACGTTTTGATTTAGAACAGTCCGTGACTACTTTTTTAGGCCCACCATTTAGGACTTCAATAAAATAATAATACATAATACATAAATCAATAATGATGGAAAAGATATTATACATTGATATTGATATATATATCAAGACAAGGCTATGAGACTATCAAACGGTTAATTTGTCTAACAAACAAGATATAATACTATTTTCTTCAAATATATGTTTTGTTTTACGTAAGCAAATGTGGCTTTTTAAAAATATTGAAAGAAAAAATTTATTTTTTAGCAAATATATTCAGATAAGTTATGAAAAAATTGATAACTTGCTTTTTTCACAGTAGATTGATGAACTAAAATTAATTGGTTTAGAAAATAACAACCATTAAAATTTACAATTGGTTATTTATCAACACAAATATAAATCGATGAGATGGGGATTTACTAGGAAAATTGTGCTTCAACTAAAATTGGTTTTATTAAGATTAATCTAATAATATATAAGGATTATAAATGGCGAAAATTTAGTGCACGTTTTCTTAATATTTAATATTAATAAAAAAATGGGAATTGGGGCGACAATGAATATTTAATTGTGATATCTACAAGTCTTTTGCCCCATATGAAGTCATGTGATAGGACACCTAAATATAATATTTTTACTAATATATGAAAATTTTCCTTGAAATAAATATGCCTTAAAGTATGCTACAGGAACCAGTGTTTTATAATTCATCATGTGAACTGTAAAATGTATTAAATTCGTGTTGCCCTTCCTTGGAACAGCCATGTGATTCTCCCCAAGGCCGGCCACATCCCTTGCAAACTTTCATGCACCCTTGCGTAGCCGTGCCTTTATCACATTCAGTACAGCGCACACTGCAACCACTAGACATAATATACTCCACAATAGGTATATAGAGCTCCCCACAGCAGGTCCATACAAGTTCCTGTTTCCTAAATTTAAAATAATTGATAATATCATTTACAATTGGGATGGAATCAATGTAACTATGTCCAAATTTCCTGTCACCTATGAAAATATCTTCATTGTCATCTATGAAACGACGTTCAAATTCCCTGCCATCTATGGGTACCAGTTGTCCTGGATGAACAAGTTTCATGTTTGGATGTTTGTGAATTACCTCTGTATGACACGGATACTTATCAGCAAACCTTATGTCAATCTCTTTTCCACACTTGACGCACCTTGCATTTTTAAAGGTGATTTTTATTGGGTTTTCTGCATGATATTTTTCCTGTATTATCTTTTTATAAACATCCAACAACTCCTCCTTCTTGTATATTCCTTGTTCATGTAATTCTTTAGTGTTAAAACGACTAACACGAGTTTTACTCAAACGATCATATAAATACACATGAATGAATGAAGTCTTAGCAAGCATATCTCTTCCCACATTTATGATATTGACAGCCCTCTTGACAGCGTTTATACTTTGCATGTCAATGTTAGAGCCTTCCCCTTTAATGACGATGATTACATTATTCCATATATTGCTTTTTGTTTTACTATTCATTGCAAGAGACTCGATGAATCTCGCTTGTCGCTGAAGAGATTGCGTTCCTCTGTCTCCTTTTTCCACGAACCAAAACACTGTATGAATTTCTGTGATATTTTCATCTTGCAATTTGGTCAGGATGTCAAAGATCATTTCTCTGTCCTCCACTTTTATATCGCTGTCGTCAAATCCAGGAGTATCAATGTAGGTGTACTTATCACTACTGTAGATTGTCACATTCTTAGTCATTGAATCCGGATCATTACCCACCTCTGCATTAAATCCGAATACTGTGGCGGTAAAGCTCTTGCCAAGGCCAGTTTTTCCAACCGCGATGATTCTTATCTGATATGATACACAGATAAAATATAGATTAGCAACGATATATTTCTGTGCTATTTAAATAAGTAGCTTCTAGAGAAGCGTGCATTTCCAGAAAAAAAATTCTTTAATTTCTTACCACAGACACCGACGGGCTAACAATGTATAATAATAATAATAATAATAATTTTAAAAACATCTTTTTCGATAAATATTGTTTCATATATTTCTTTTATTTATCAATGCTAATTTTTGGAATGAGTTTATTCTAATTTTTCAGTGTAGCATTTTTAGCAAAAAATATTTGATGAATTAATTTTCAAAGAGTAACTTTTTTTTTTTTTCAGAAGAGAGCCAAAAATAATTTGACAAAATATTCGATAGATCGAGTTTTAATATTAATATTAACCGGTAGAATGAATGTAATGTAACTACATCAGGAGAACAAGAAATGATATTTAAGTGTGTTACAGTATTTTGAATCTCACGATAATGATTTCCTTTTAATGTAATATGTTCGTTAAACTTTTTTGTTGTAAAGAACTTTTTATTTATTAATAAAAAAAAGGAAATAAATAAGTCAAATAAATCAAATGTATGTTGTAAAAAATATTCTATGAAAAAAAAGTTGTTACACGAAATTTACTTGGCCAATTTTCAGTTTAAGAAAAAAGCAGCCGTTAGTATTTTGAAGTTGACCAATTGTTACTATATACAGTACCTTAGCAAAAGTTTCGGACACCCTAAATACATCATTTACGCAAAAACATACATAATAATTGTACAGAAAATTTATGTTAGTTTATAGCTTAGCTTTCAAAGATTATGAATATAGAATTTTCAGATATGATGGTTTAATTTTATCTGATTCTTGAGAAAAAAATTTTTACATAACTTTGGATAGTATTTTTTTAATCAATTTTTTAAAGATTTGATAAAATTTTAAAATCATTTTTAATAGTAAAATTATATTATATTTTTTTCTTTTCAAAAATGATCGGAGTTTGTTTTTTTATTATTATTTGAGCTGTATAAAAGCTGAGAATCTAAAATTTTAGATTTAAACACATGAATACTAGGATCCAAATAATATAAAATTTTTCGCATAATTATTATGTACATTTTTGTGTAATTAATGTATTTGGGGTGTCTGAAACTTTTGCTAAGGTGTATATATAATGCTTCTTAACAATGGCATATGAATACATTTTGTACCTTCAGTATACTAAGAACTGACCCACTTAGTGTGCTTTCAGTTGTTTACTAACAATACACTGACCCACTTTGTATTTTCATATGCAGTTTTTTTTTTTACTGAAAACAATAAATTTTAAAAAAATTTTTTTCTTTTATTTAATTATGAAATGAGTCAATACAAACAACATCAACATCAACAACATCCGAAAATATTATTAATAGTGATGAAAATGATGGGAATCATTTGATAATAATTTCTTTGCATAATTAGTTCTTTCTAAACTAAATCCAAAAGTTTTAAACAGAGGTTTTAGTTGTTCAAAGGATGGTAGGGAGATACTTGAAAGAGCTTGGCAAGCTGAGATATATTGTAGCTTGTATGAATGCCTGTCAGAAATAAGGTTTCTTGCTGAAACCTCTTAATGACTGCCGAAACTCTAATAAACAATTAATGTGTACCTTCTGAAACTCTGCTAATTGTCAAAATCCCTAAATGCAAAACTCTGAATATGCCAGAACAAGAAAAAACTGCAGATCTGATTAAAATACGAAAATGATTTCAGAAATCTTAATTTTGTTAATAATAAGTATTTTATTAAAATTCTTTATAATATAAAGGTTTCTAATGTTATTGAGTATATAAGATTTCTTATTGGATTTACCATGGAGGTGTTATACAATTTTGAGGGTTCTGACACAATGGCAAATTTTTTGTCGATTTTTGATACATTTTTGATACCATTTTACATCATTCAAGCTCCTTGATATCCATTAATCAATTTCAGATATCTTCCAAAAACAACAACCAATATCATTTCTGAAATCCTATCAGAAGCTAAATAGACAAACAAATAATTACAATAAAATTGATAAAGGAATAAAATTTTCCAATTAAAGATAACATGATAGTATATAAAAAACAACGAAAATGTTTACATATATAAAACAAGCAATAGCAAATTTCTTAAACAATAACAAGGACCCATTTGATGCAGGAGAGCTTCTAGAAGTGCAGGAAATAGTAGAGTATGTAGAGGTAAAAACGCCGCATTTATCAGCAGAATTGATATAGTCACATATTTTTTATTCCTGATTTTTTTTATATTAAAATTAATCATATATAGACACTTTCATATTGTAATTACTATCACTAATATTTGACAGTTCCATAACGTATTACAACATATAAATTTCATCATATATAATCACCAATTCATGTGACTGTAAATATTATTGAATTTTAATAAATTGTTACCATTGGAATTATCATTACCATTATTGTTGTTATTATCATTACTATCATTATCATTATCATGTCTCAACCAAAAAAAAAACAGCTATTAGTGAGCAATTGAAAAAAGAAATTTGTATATATTACCAAGAAAACATTCACAAAACTCATCAAGAAATTACAAATTTATTTTAGTGAAAAATTTCATTGAATATTTGATTAAAAAAGTATGTTTTTTGTTCTAATTTTGGAATCTTTAATATATCTTCTAGTATAGGTCGAATATTTTTCGGACATATTATATTCCAAAACTTAACATCAGAACGTGTTATAATAGGCATAGGTTTCTTTTCCTCTTCATCCGGTAATAAGTAATTAATTGTATTGTTATTATTATTTGAGGAGCTTATGATACTTGTATTTAGTAAATTATTATTTAGTTCATTAAATATGCGAAGATGTTTAATAGTATTTTTTAAATCTTCTGAAATATCTTTTTCATTTCTTAATCCATCATTGATATAATCAACAATTATATCGATTTGTTTGGGATTAAAATCAACCTGCATATTATTTGGATTTAGAATATCCAAAACCTTGATTTTATCTTCATTAATATCAATTATATATTTTGTAATACTATATAATAATTCAAAAAATTTTTTTTGATTAATTAATTAATTATTAAAAAATAATATATATTCATGTTTTAAATGGGTTGCTGTCTTTTCCCATGTCTTTATTTTATTATG
>CAUDNR010000402.1:5422-28164 GCA_958430865.1 Entrophospora sp. SA101
TTTTATTTATATTTAGTAATTTGTGGTTATTATGAAAGTATTGAATTGAATTTCATGATTCCTGGACATACTAAATTCAAATGTGATGGTAGTTTTGACATGATTAAAAAACTTTATAGAAAGTCAAGAGTAGATTGTCTGGACCATGTAGTTGAAGTAGTGAAAAGGTCTAGTCCAGCTGGATTGAATAAAACTCAATGCTACAAGGTAGGAAAAGGTTTTCAATACTTAGATATTAAAGTTATTTTGGGAATTTATTTTAAGGAACTAAATGGTTTGCAAAAGTATCAACATTTTTTTTTTTTGAAGCATCTGTCTGATCTTGGTACAGTGAAAGTTCAAGGACCTTTTTCTGAATTCAATTTGCTGAAAACCAAGAAAGCGGATATTTTTGAAGAAATTAGAATTTTATCTATTTTAGTGTTAACTCCACCTCCTTTGGATTACAAAAGGCAAGAATACCTTTATGATAATATTCGCCCATTTGTGAAAAATGAATACAAAGATGTTATTTGTCCAAGACCATTCTATACTGGCAATAAATAAAATATTTAGAATAAAATCACCTTCATTACTTCATCACACTTGTTAATTTGTCCCCTTACTGTCATTAAGTTTAATAAGTTTAATCTTTTGACAAATATTGTTAGCTTTTCCCACTTTAAAGTAAAAAAGTACTAAAATAATTTATATACTTAATATATCATCATAAGAAGGATATAAGTAGATTAAAAGAATAAATAAAAAAAGGAACAAGCAAATAAATCATGAAAAACATAATAAATGAACAACAACAAGCAAATAAAGAACTATTAAACAAAATTGTTGATTTAGAAAAGCAGTTAGCTGATAAAGATCAAGAAAGAGAACAATCAATAGAAGAACTTAAATTAAAAATTTGACACCTTACTGGTCAACCTGATGAAGATAGTTATGCCCCTGGTCATTGATGATATAAGAAACTAAACAAAAAGTGATTAGAGGAAGGTAAGTTAAGAATGGCTGTAGATCTTCGATTTGACAACATCACAATTGAAGAAATGTTAGTGGAGTTTATTGATAGTTCAAAAGAATTAGCTACAAGTTGTTCTAGCTGTATTTCAAATTGAAGTAAAAGAGGTTATCAACTTACTGAACAAAAGAGAGAGTATAAAATAAAATAGCAGAATTGAATAAGTATAAAGAGCAAGTTGAAGATTTAGAAAAAAACTTACAGAAATTTTGTTAGTTTGACATGAGGAGCAAGAAGAAATTGATAATGTTTCTTGAGAAGATCAATTTCATAACTGAGACTTAGGAGAGTTAAAAAATTTAACAAGCAGAACAGAGAAAGAATTAAATAAAGTTGTCTTTGAAGTCATTGAAGCAATAAATAAAGCTGAAGAATGAAAAAACTGACAAAAAGGTCTTTTGAATGATGAAATCAAACAAAAATCACTAATGTTGCAAAAGTCTGATAAAATGCTTGAAGAGGAAATAATAAAGAATGAAAAGTTACAAGAAGAATTAGCCCAGAAATTAGAAATGTTAAGAAAGAATGATCAGAAATTTGAGGATGAAACAAAAGAAAGAGAAGAACTAAAAATACAACTATATTTGGAAAGAAAACCCTTACCTGCTCTACCTAAAGAAGAAAATAATACTTTAACTAAGCAAAACATTTTCAAGCAATTAAAACAAAGACAAGAGCCAAGGTTCAGCAGTTGCAGAAATTAATCAAAAGAGAGAAGTTTTACAGTCAAGTACTTGTTACTAAAATAGAAGCTCCAGTTAAATAATCATGAGAGAGCTACTCTACACAATCTTAGAGTTAGAAGGATGACATAGCAGTAATTCTACTTGTGTTTTTTGCCCTGGTTTGAAAAAAGCAGTTTGTCAAATCAGAACACAAAGCAAAGCAACTGGTGAAATGGTTGAAAGTGATAAGGCTTGCAAGAATTGCAAAGAGAAATTTGAAAATGATGAGTTGTCTAAATGTAGTTGTGGAAGGCTAAAGACTAGATACACTTGTGATTGTAAAGAAGAGGGAAATGAAAAAGAACTTCCTCTTTTGTCTCACCAAAATGGAGAAATGGCACTTTTTTATGAAACACAAATAAATGGTTTGAGGGAAGAAAAAAATCAACTAACTGAGGAAGTAGAAACTCATTTAGAGGCTTTGGGAGTGAGTGGCTGAGGATTGGCATAAAAGACAAAAACAAGAGTTATTGGATAGAATTAAGCATTTAGAAGAGGAAAATAAGCAACTAAAAGAGTTAACTCCCCAAGAATTAATAAAAGAAATCAATGATTTAAAATTTCAATTAACCCAATTACAACAGCAAAATGGTCAATTAGTTGCTCAAATTGAAGTTAAACAAACTAAAAAATGACCTTGATTGAAAATAAAAGGTAATTAAAAATTAACAAAGTTGAAAAAAAAGTAATTATTTGTTTAGTTATTCTGCCAGTTTTCTTTTTTTTCTTGATTCTTTACTAGAATTCTCTAATACTCTTTTGAAAACTCTTTCTTCTTGGTAAATTTCATAAGTAATCCTTTCTTTGTTTAGATAAGTTTCTAGTGTCTGAGTATCATTTACTTTGAAAATGTAAGGAGCAATTTTCACTTAGAGATGTTAATCAATTAATTTTTCATAATTGATTTTTGATTTGTAATCAATTTTTACATTGCAAATAGTAGTAGCTTTATTTGTTTTATGCTTATGAGTTAACAACTTTTACATATTACAGTATTAATAAAATGAAAGAATCTAGGTCACATGTCCAAAACACAATTGGATGTCACTTCAGTAAATTCCGTTTTATTTACAACATAAATTTTAAAATTTTATCTTTTATTATTCTTTGATGGGTAAAAAATTATCAACAAATTTTTTGATCTGTTTCAAAAAAAGAATATGGTCAACAGACTGTGAGCTAAGTCTATTTCATAACAAAGTAATTTGTTGTCCTGCATCAGAGAAAAGTTCTTCTGAAGGAACTGATGAAGAAGGAATGCCAAATATTTAATGGTTCATTTTCTTTAATAGGAAGCACTTGGGGTATGTTTTTATATGATTCAAATTCATCTCTGTCTAATTTGGCTATTTCTCTAGTTGAGACTTCTAAATTAAAATTGTTTCAAATATTAATATACTACTACTACTACTACTACTACTACTACTACTATTATTATTATTATTATTTATTACTACTACTATTGTTGTTGTTGTTATTAGTGCTGCTATTATTATGCTTATAATGTTTAGAATGAAGTATGTATATTAAATTATGTATGAATTTGTTTGTTAGGCTATGGCATTTAATTTTTAAAACCAGACTTCTAAAATTAAAATTGTTTCAAATATTACTATACTATTATCATTATTACTATTGCTATTATTATTGTTATTATCATTATTACTATTGCTATTATTATTGTTATTATCATTACTACTGTTAATTTATTTAACACTTGATTTTTTTTCGATTTTTTCAATTAAATCAATAATCAATTTATAATCAATTATAAAATTTTGTCAATAACTTTTAATCAATTGTGGGACACATAATCGATTTTATAATTGATTGTGGAAAAATCAATTTTTGTATAATTGATTAACATCCCTATTTTCACCCCTTGTTCTTTCTTCAGAATACTTCTAATGGTGCTATAATTCTTGGGTTCCATAGTAGATCTGATGTAAATTAACTTCATATTAACTATTTTTATGTAGAGGTAATTCTATATATCATTTAATATTAAGAAAAAAAAAAATATAACAAATGGGGGGATTTTAATAATCACATTACTAAATTTTGATCCCTGAAATTCTCAGCAATACAAATGTTCACTTTGGTTTTGTTGCAGCATGTCCCATATAATAACAATGAATTATTCACTGATATTACTACTAACCTTCATAAATTTGATAGAATTTCTATATAGCAGCAATTACCCAATGTTTTGTGTGTTAGGACAGGTGGCACAAGTGCTTTTGGTGTTTTGTTTACCTTCTCAAGTATAGCATCTAAATCCTAGTGTTGAGATATCCACTCAGACCTAGACACAACAGAATTTTGCTCAATAATTTGATGAACTTTAGGACAAAGGCATAATTGTTGTTCTTCATCAGCAATCTCAATTGATTGATAAATAGGCTGTCTTCTTGCTGATCAAATTGGAGCAAAATTCTTTGTGCCACTGTTTTAAGGAGAGGCTGTTCTATATATATAATACATCAATGAAAATTATGAAAACCAATCTAAACATCCAATCATGAATTTTATTTGAAATCTCACATCTAGATTCAGAATTTAGGTTGAGGAACCCATTATTGTTTGCTAATAAAGTTTAAATGATGCAGATCATCTATGTATTAATTGCTTATAGTAAACAATAGGTCAGCTTCAAAATACTAAAACAAAAATTTAATTGATAATAATAAGTTTTATTATTCATGATTCAAGTTTCAAACTTTATCAACTAGTTTTTTCTCAAGAATTGGTCGAGCATTAGCTTTTTGAAAATTCCAAATTTTATTATTGCATATTATTATTATACCAACACTTAAAAATATTGACTGAGGTTGTGTAATTATAATAGGAGCATAGTTGTTTGTTATACGATTATTTATAATAACATCTATGTGAAAATTCAATCGGTCATATGAAAACAAAAAATTTTTTTATTACTAGTATACTTTTGTCAACTTTAAAATCTCCAGATCAAGTTAGGTCAAATATTTTGAAGGGTAGTTGGTTCCTTATAATAAATTTGCATCACAATGAATTTTTTAAAATATTAATATAAATTCATTGAAATGTAATTAGTAATTTGGTATAACGAATTTTAGATGATAGATTCATTGAAACGAGATTTGACTGTAATTAATGTAAATAGGTATCTGAAAACTTTTGTTTAGAAGGTATAATAAAAATACAAATAACTTTTTGGTGAAATGGTTAATATTATTATTTATCAATTTATCATTGATTTTATTTTTAATAAATGTAGAGTAAATTCAGCGGCAAAGTTATATTCTTCTAAGATAGTACTGTTACTAGGCGACGAAAAACAATTGAACATTTAAAATTATCATATTATCATATATTGTTTATTATTCATTTATTGTTTATGAAAGTCATGAACGCGTGATTATATAGATAGATGCCAGAAAATTTCTGCTTGCACAAAGGAAAATTCAAAGGAAAACTTTGACGAAAAGAAAAATATTACTGAAATATTTCTATGGATGACGAGCAGGAAATTTTGATGGAAAAAGAATTTTTAGATTTTTACCTGAAGAGATTTTCATAAAAAGAGAATACTAATTAACCGACATGTATATACTGTATGTATAGGCGATTTGTTTTCATGTATTTTGGAAAAATAACCATGGGAAATAACTCTTTTGAGAATATTTCCAGAGTTTCGACTCGAACTTCAATCACAAAACCAAAAGTATTAACTTGTATAAAAAAATGGTACTACTATTTTACGTTACGAAACAAATCTCAAAGAACTCTTGGGGATGTGAACTTTTCCATATATAAAAATTTATTATTAATATTAACATTTGTTGTAAAAGAATAATATTCTTTACATGACGTTTTATTGAAAATTTATTCAAATCAGTTTTTAAAAATATTTCTTCTTGAATTTTATTCTCTCAAATAATATTTTTAATTAATTATCTTCTCTAAATTTTATAATAACTATTTTCCATGGCCTGACAAAAAATTAAAAAAAAAAAAATCTTTAAATCATTTCCAAAGCTTGATTTCTTATTGTAAACACGCTTTAATAATTTAGCTCATATAATAATTGAATATTAATTATAATTTATTAACTAGACTTCCAAAAAGAAAACAAAAACTTACAGCAATGAAAAAAAACTATCAACTATCAACTATAACAATATTTTTCGTCATAGATGGTAAAATTCTCAGACCTATGAATTTCTGGATTAGTGCTCAAGATCTTGGCGAAAGATTCATGTGGATGAAATAATTCTAAAAGTTGCAAGAATCCATGAAAAGCAGATAGTGCACCTTTATGAAATTTACCTTTGTTAAGAGTAAATCTTGAGTAAATGTGGATTTTTAATACAGATGAAACTGGCCTTATTTTATTGTATATTTCCAAATCAAGCTCTTTTATTCCAGGAAAAACAAAGGACTGCTTATTCAAAATTAATTTAAAGAGAGGTTAACCAATGCAACTGGTACAAGAAAACTTAAACCAATTGTAATCAAACCAAGATGTTTCAAAATATAAATATGTCTTTGTCACCGTAATTTAGAAGTTTACCTAAAAGCATGAGTGTGCAATGATATTTTAAACATTGGTTAAGAAATTGTTGGGAATTTATTATTCTAAAAAAATCCTTCAAAAATTTTTTTAAATTTCTATAATCACTTTCGTCAAACTCTAAACCATTTTTATGCTTAAAGCATTTAATTGATATATCCATTGCTTTCAAAAAATTATATCAGTTTATTCATCATTTACTCATCTAAGACCATTTAAACTATTTCATCATCATCTAAACGTTCTTTTGTCAAACTCAATTCATTATCATTAATATATTCAAAATTTCTAAATCACCATTAAGATTCGATTTCAATTATTTGATCAGTGCCAATTTGCTTTGATTGTAATTGTTTCTTCATTGGTTGGTAATTGATAAAATTCCTATTTATTTATTTAAAAAAATTTTTTAATCGCCAATTTTTTCAAAATTTTATAACAAGAGGAACCTTATATATATAGTCACGTTTGTTTATATAATATTAATATGGGAGTCTAATTGTGTATTTAATGAAAAAATTAACTTTATCACAAAAGATTTTTTTTTACCTTTAAGATTTATAACTTTTGTCATTTGATTCATGAAAATAAAATAATAATTACATAATGATCTCAAATTTTTATTATAGGACTCAAATTGGAGATTTGGACTTGCAACAAATTGGCCAGTTATTCTAGAATTGAAGACTAGAGTTACACTTCCTTAACACGAATCAGATTATCAGAAAATGATAAAGATGGGAGCCGAAATTAGTTGCAATTAATTGAGGATCCATCTTTAGAATGGGATTCTGGTACCTTATTCATTTGGCGGATTGATTGAATCCTATTACAATATCCCAAGAGCTTATAAGAACAAACAGTTATTCAAAAGATAAAAATCGATAATGTTATTATTATTAACACAAAGAATATTTAATATATATATATATATATATTTATTTATTTATTTATTTAACGAAATCGTGGGAAAGAAGGGAAAAAAAGTTTTGTTCATACAAGCAAAAAAACATTTAAACATTTAAAACATTTAATAACCATTTTATTTATTATTATTGTGTGTTTAAGTTTTTCATGTGGTTTTTTTATTTGGGTTTCACAAAATTGTGCTATTTTTATTTTTTATTCTACCACTAACAAATGAATTGTGGCAGTGTAACGTTAAATTTTAATATTTAGGACATTTGGCGACAAAGTCGCCCGGCAGAGAAGCAATCCAATATCTAAAAAAAAAATTTTTTTAAAATTCTTCAATAACAAGTTAACTAATTAGCTTGTTAAAACCCATTTAATATCACTAAAAAAACAAATTTATTGGTTTATTTATATGTATCATCACATTTATTATATTTTTATATAAAAGAAAAATAGTAATAATAATAATATATATATATACCTGTATATATCAAATGACTGGGAGTAGTCGTGCAATTCCGATCCACATGGCAGACTTTCATATATTAGACACATCTGTTGTATGGCTTACTCTTTATTTTTTTCTTAATCTGGCTTTAACCTTGTATAATAAAGCTGTTATGCAATTATTTGATTTTCCTTTTCCATGGACATTGACCGGAGTACATGCTTTATGTGGAGCGATTGGATCTTATACGTTTTACTGGTTGGGTATATTTCAACCTACACGTTTGAATGAACGGGAGAGTATGGTAATGTTGTTGTTTTCAGTTTTATATACCATAAACATTGCCATCAGCAATGTATCATTGTAAGTAAAAAAAGAAATATATATATTTTTTTTAATGTTACCGATTATGCTTTTTATCGATCTAAATAACAGCAAAAAAAAAATTTTTTTGATGGCATGAGCAGTCAAAATTTAACTCACACACACACATATATATTTTATTTATTTATATATATTTACACATGTACATATATACAAATTAACTTTTATCTTTTTATGATAAATTTTCTATTTCTCTAGACATTTAGTTACGGTACCAGTAAGTTATCATTTTTAATGAATTATATATGAATAATTAATTTGTGCATTACAGATCAATATCTGATCTAAATGATTTTTTAATGTCCGAAAGTTCCATCAAGTGGTACGAGCGATGACTCCACTATTTACTATAATACTCTCGATCCTTTTCTTAAAAAAGAATTTCCCAACAATGACTTATATCTCTTTATTACCGGTTAGTATTAAAAGGTGGAGTGATATGTTGATTAGAAGAATTTTAGGTTGATTTTATAAATTTTTATTATAATATAATCTTAGGTTGTTTTAGGTGTGGTATTTGCAACAGTTGGTGATTATTACTTTACAAAAATGGGTAAGAATATTATTTATTATTAAAAATAAAAATAATTGACAGACATATAATCTAATATATCTTTTTTTTTTTAAACAGGATTTTTTTTGACAATTTTAGGCACAATACTAGCAGCATTAAAGACTGTTGTAACAAATCGAGTTCAAGTTGGCCGTCTTAAGCTTCATCCATTGGATTTATTGTTACGTATGTCACCATTGGCATTTGTTCAAACCGTAATTTATGCTTATGTCACTGGAGAATTACATAGAGTTAGAGCTTTTAGTAAAACTGAAATGACAACATCATTAGTGATTGCATTAGCTACAAACGGCATTATAGCATTTTTCTTGAATGTGGTAAGCTTCACAGCCAACAAAAAAACGTCAGCTTTAACAATGACAGTTGCTGGCAATGTGAAACAAGTTCTATCAATTATTTTGGCAGTGATAATATTTAATTTAACTATAACACCAACGAATGGACTTGGAATATTTTTAACGTTGCTTGGAGGTTTGTCCTTTTCTTTTAAAAGATTTATATATCAATTCTTTTTTTTTTTTTTTTTATTAAACCTTTTTTTTTTTTTTTTTGAATTCTTGATTATTATTAGGTGCTTGGTATGCATACGTGTCAAAAAGATAACATCTTTAGATTGATGGTGATGGTGATGATGATAATGATAATAATAATAATATATATTTTATTAATTAAAACAAATATATATTTAATAATAATAGCAGTAATATTTAACTTAATTTTAACATATTATTTACATATAAAATAGACTTGATTTTGATAATAAACGAATATTTTTTTTTTTCAAATTTTTTATAATTGTTTAATGGCAAAATACTTTCTTTTTTTCTTTTTTTTTTTTTTTTTTACAATTAAATAATGAATAATTCCTAGAACACACATATCTAATTAGCATCGTTATAAAGTTTTTTTTTGTCTTATTTAAATGATTATCATTAACTGTTTACATTTCAAACGGTTATATTCCTCCACTACCAAGCCTATTCCACAAGTATAAATATTAGTTAGTATTAAACGTTGTGTTTTTATTTTAAATATTTTAACGCTAATTAATAATTTACCTATTACATAATGCAATATTACTGGTTTTACATGTCACAAGATGCCAAACCCGGCCAACATCCTCCACTTATCCATTACAGCGAGAACAGATAATGGAAGTTCTGAATTCATCGTATCTCCTAGCTCGGCATGCTTTTTTTCGGTTGCAAACGATGAAAAAATCCATCTTCATATGCTACAACTGTTCTTCCGTTATTTTTGTAACAGTTTCATGATAAGCCTTCTGCTTTTTAATATATGTCTTAAAACGAAGATTGTGCCAACTACCATTAAATTCAAGTAGTGTTGGAAAATGCTCAAGATAATAATGCGGATATTCTCTGTATTGAGCAAATGAGGTGACAGATGAAGTCGGAAGAGCTGCAATGTTCCAGGATACAGTTAGACTTAATTAAGATAAACATCAACTTGACTAACCTCTTATTATTTCTTTCACTGTGCGGTTTTCTTATGCCAGTTTCTATTTTCTCTTAATCCTTTGTGCTACATTTAATGGTTTGATTTCTATCCACACCACACGAAGCAACAAATAAGGTTTTTCTTCCCGAGTCCAGCTCAACTCATCTGTCACCCACCAGGTTGAATGTCTAATGATTGGTAATCCCCATCTTAATCAAAACCGTAACCATTTATACCATCCCGTTAGGATAGAAACACTCACAGCATCTGTCATGATGCCAAGGCCAAACCTTCGCCCCTTTGTATCATCATTAGGTCGTGTAATCACCTTTGAAAAAAAAAAGAGAAGGTTTACCTTGGGTTTTACAAGTGAAGAAGATATTGTAGTAGATCAAAATAAATATTCGCCTTATCAATATTAAATGTAAGTCTTCACCAGTTTAAGGCATCGTTTCCAAATTCTGTCATTGTTAGTCCATGCCTTCCCAAAATCAATTGAACGGAACAAATCAAAAAGAGCAATTGTTTGAATTAGAATATATCTGTTTTAAAACTGGCGATAGGTGCAAAGTCAAATGAGCAAAGGCCACAACCCATCCTTGTTTTTTCTCTCGCTTGAGCATCTCTCCTGTAAGGAGTAATTGATTCAATGATGGAAATGACGGAAGTTGGCAAGTTAAAATGGCTTTGAGGAGCGAGCATTTAAAATTTAAATACACACATATATATATATATAATCTAACTTGGATTATCTAACCAATAGAGCTAACTTATTTTTAATTAGATATTTTATTCATCATAACAAGTAACAAGAATAATATTTATTTTACAGTACTAAATCAAAATATATAATTAAAAAAATTTTTACCTAACAGCATTTCACACTTCATTTAGACCATCGATTGATAGTTGCAAACAAAAAATTTGTGATATATGAACATGAATATCATTTGAACAAATGAGGAAATTGATGATAATAATAATGATACCAATCAGTATAATAGATACAATAATAACATCAGAAAATATTGAAATTATAGAAGAATTCAATAAAATTATTTATAATATCAAAAATACTAAAAAAAGTCTACTCTACGACATCAAACACAAATGTTTAAAACTGATAGATCTTTGATGACAATGTGGTTTTGAGATATGAAGGTGTTTGCAAATTGTTGGTTTTTATTTTATTTATTGTTATTATTATATTGTTATATAATTCTTATTATTGTTGTTATAATGTTTTATAATATATGGTAAAATCGAAAAAATTCTTCAGTACATATTGAAATCCCTCAAAATCAATGATAATGAAAAGTATATTCAAGCAAAACATCTCCATTTTACAAGCTTTTAACCACTTGTATTATAACCAGTTTTTCTATTTTAATGCGGGCATTTTCCAGTAGGCTTATCCTATTTCCTCTGGCCATGATGGAATAGGATAAGCCTGTATGATACAAATTCTGACGGAAAATTCGCTAAAATCATATCGTACATACTTATGGAAAGGATCTTAACTTTAAAAGTTTATTGACGACGTGTACCGTAATTACACAGTATATCATATGGCACAATTTTAGATTTATTGGCCCGAAGATCATTACGCAGTTTAAAGACAAAATAATTTTTTTTATATATTGGAGGGAGGGTAATGAATTTAAAGTTGATTCAAGTGTATATATACTTTAAGGTAGTAGAAGTAGTTATCATAAAATCACCATATCTATTCTATATTTTAATATCAACAATAATAAACTTGCGCTTGTTACAAAATGGTTAATAACGATGATGATAATTTATTACTTAATTATGAAAATGGGAAAACAACAACAATAAAATTATCTACAAAAAAGTAAAAAAAATAGAGTTAACATGTCTAAATAGATCATGAGAACCTTAAACTTTTGCTTCAAATATAACCTACCAAAACTAAACTGATCAAATTGACCAAGTTTTACGGCAATACATCAATGTAAAAAAAAAAACTAGGTGTAAAAGTTGATTTAAAATTATTGCCTGCTGGTTTCCATACAACACATCCATCAAAAAAAAAAAGTTTTATGCGATCATTCTGACAAAGTATTTGATCCAAACTTTCCAGATACTGATGGATATGTATTAATTTGTGCCCATAGTTATCATTATCATGCTGCAAAAATTTGGAAAAAATTTTATACATTGTATGGAATCTTACAAAAAAAGGTACCTTTAAAAATGTTACTCTTTTTGTATCACAATTAGAAAAATCTGACAACATAGTTGGGCCGGAAGATAAATGACAGTGGCATTCACTGAATATCCGCCGAATATCCATTGAATATTCATAACAATAAATTTAATACAAAAAATATAACAATTATTTATTCATCAAGAAAAATATTTTCAATACATTGGATATATTTTTTAAGAAATACAATCCTTTCAAATAACAATGGATTCAATTCTGTTCGTTTGGCTGTCATTGTGTTCCAGCTTTACTAAATAGACGCTCACTTGGAGTAGAAGTTGCTACAACGCATAAATGTTTTTAGCTAATAATGACACAGTTGGGTATTATTATATTACTTGATATATTACATTGTTATAATAGAAAGAACGTTGGTGTAATAGTGAACAAAATAGTATTTATATGTATTAAAAAAAAATTTCATTCATTTTTATGTTCTGTACCACAAATTATTCACCAATTAACTTTCAAACACCCGATTAACCGGTGAATATCATTCGGTGGATACAAATCATTCGATAATGAAGCTAATGAAGGTAGATGATGAATATAATATAAAGAACATGTATATAACTTAAAAAAAAAAAATAAATAAAAAACTGGTATAGTTTACCTGTAATAAATACAAGTTCACTCTCCACTATAATGGACCATGTTAGTACTAGTATTAGTATTAGAAAATGTCTGTTATATAGAAAATCTATTATTGACAGTAAATAGTAATAATTTTATTATTATTCTGTTATACAATTATAGAAAGATGCAAGTTGTATTTAATTAATAAAAAATATTAATGCATTATTATAAATTTGGAAAAAACTCCTTACTAATAAAAACTTTATGCGTATTGAAGTTATCTAGATGAGATTGTAATTAACTATACTCCTCTCTTTATTACATACATATCTAATTATAATAACAAAAAAAAAATAAAAAAGAAAATTATTATATAAATCAAGTCGTTTTTAATGAAACTTCATGGGTATAAACGTTATCTCTTAATTTAACAAAGTTTTTTGTCTATTTAAAACGTTATTTTACAATATGATGAATTCATTTTAAAATTATTTATATAGTAATGGTTACACACCATAATTTCAAACTTGTAGGGTTGTATCACTCAATCATGGAGTGGGTAAAATTTCTAATTTTTTGTACTAACCTGGAGCAAAATATTTTATTATAACCCGAGTTACTATATAATTTTGCTCTAGGTTGCTCTAAATTATTTTAGTAATTTGATTATAATTTGTTAATTTTGATTTCTTTGTTCGCGAATTTTTATTATGAATAAAAAACTGAAAATTTATACGAAATGCTTTCAGATAGTGAGCCTAAACCATCAGATGAATCATTATATAATATAAATAGAGAAGAAAGTGAGATTAATTTGATTTTTAGTCAAGAAGATAATGAAAGTTTAATTACTACTACTACAACTATAACTAACACAAGTACAGCTACCACAAGTACAGTTACTAATTCTATACAAGAAAATGAATCTAATTTATCAAACACTTTACGTGAAACTCTTGGGTTTGGGAATTTTTTTCAAAAGAATATAATGATAAACAAGAAATTATTATTATTACTTCATGAAGCAACCCGGAATATCATGGAGTAATCTGGAGTAACCCGGAGCAACCCATGGAGTATTAACCCAGAAATTTTTCGGAAAATAAACTTCTGCAGGACATGTCACACGACTATTACTGTATTAGTATTAGCAGTCGTGTGACATGTCCTTTCAAATTATTTTCTATTACTATATATATGGGAATTGGACTAGGAAATCGGCCCCTCAGACTGGATAGTTTTTTTATGTCAATCATTATGAAAATATTGTAAATCCGAAATTGCCTGCCAAAATTGATTTTTTCAAAAACCATTTCGGATAACATCTTTAATCCAGATGTTGAATGTCTTGATCTTACAAATGTTTTTCTGCAGGGATATAATTTTGGAGAAAATAAATTCATAGTCAATATAGCATCAATCCGTGAGAATGTGTCAGCCTTGATTGATGCTGGGTTCTTCTCTTTTCTCATTTTGAAAACTTATTTTATGGCTGTATTGGAAAACATTGCGAAAAGAGTCTATGTAAGTAGAACATTACTCAAACTTATTTTTAAGATTTGTTATATGGGGCATGCTGCAACAAAACCAGACAAAGTGAACATTGGTATTACCAAGGATTTCAGGGATCAATAGTGTTTGTTTAATATCACAATGTATTACAATGTAATGTGATCATGATATTTGTCTAGACAAAAATAGTTAATATGAAACTCATTTACATTAGGTCTACTATGGAACCAAAGAATTATAGTACCATCAGAAGTATTTTGAAGAACAAGAGAAAAGATTGCTCCTTATATTTTTAAATTAGCAGATACTAAATCCTTGCAAACATATTTAGACAAAAAAAGATCACTTATGAAATTTGCCAAGAGAGAAAAAGAAAAGTTATAATTAATAAAAGAATATTAACACAGAACCTAGAAAATTAGGAAAAAATTTATTTACTTACTATAAATATTGGTGTATCAGTACACAGTGTGACGAAGTTACTAGAATCAATATCACTAGTTTATTTTTAAAATTGAAGAGATTCTAAAATTGGTCCTGTGGTGACAAGCAAAGAATTAAATTTGAATGGATCTGCAAATAAATATTCAAGTATATGAAAATAAAAATCCTTAACCAGTTCCATGAAAAATAATTATGTCTAGATTTAAATTATTAAAATGGATAAGATAAAAATCATGAAAATTATTATCTTAATAAATAAAAGAGAATTATTGTTGTTTCTAAAAAAATTATTGAGGAGAATTGTTGTTTTGTGTTAATTATATTATTATTTTTATATAATTGGGGCATATTGCAACAAAACGAACATTGGTTGGTTCAAGAAAAATCTTAATCATCATTCATCACTAATGTAATAATTTTTTTTTATGCTATACAAGTTACTCCTAGGGCAAGCAAAAAATGTCATTATACCAAGATTGTCACTATAATGAGCTGTCCTTATAACATGAGTCATACATAATTTTAAATTTGGAGTTAACATATTAATATATTAATTTAACAACATATTACTATTTTAGCTTTAATTAATCAATTAATGATGCGCAATATTCTCAAATTATTTAATTATTATATTCTTGCTATTTTTCTTTGCCAAATAATTGTTCTAAAATCTATTATCCAATATCATTTAATTGTGACCAATAATAATAACTATTCTTTAATGTTGACGATCCATGAGGTGTCAGGATTTGCAAGTCTAGAATCTAATGAATCAAGCCTTATAATTCCTTTAAATGAATCATAAGATTCATCTAAAATCAACTAAAAATATATTATATTATTTGATTAGAATTTGCAAATGATAATAATCAATAATACTTTACATATATATATTGCAAATATTTACCCTAAATCTAATTAAGTCAATTAAACAAGTTCTTATGGAGCAAAAACCAGAAAGTCGTTTAGGAAGATTTATTGAAAAGAGTTTGTGTTTCAGGTAAAGTTCAGGAGCAGCTAAATACATGATGTGGATATCCAGATCTAATTCTGTTTAATTTTATATGAATAAGTTATACTTAGAATAAATACAGTAAATAACTTAATAAATAATTTATATTAAGCTTTAATATCTACCAGAAATGCGGATACCAAATACATTTATCAAATTAATATAATTTTTCAAAGATCTTTTTTCCAGGATAGAATGAAAATGAGTAATTTGATCATGTAATAGTATAGATAATTTATTTGAATCATTGATTGCTTTATTGAGACCCTTTTTCCGAGCAGCAGTTTTTGCTTGCTCAAATGTAACAACTTCAGCTTCATAAATAGCATAGTTTACTTTGATATCTGGAATAAGGGGATTTCGTGTACGTTCTGACACATTCTCTTTATCTTTGTTACGCCTTTCACTATTTGCATCACTTGAACTATTTAATCAAAATTATTTTTTAAAAATTCATGTTTTTGCAGTTTAATGAAAAAAAAATTATATATGTACCTGTTTATATAATAAAGATACTCTTTATTGAAGAATAAAGCATCAAACATTGGTGTATATAAGATAGAACGGATATGCTCCTCAGAATATAACTCGGTGAAGTAAGCTTCATTTCTTGCAAATAAATTCCAGCTGAAATTCCAAAAATAGATCATTATAATGAATGTTGAAACCATTTTTCTAAAAAAAAGCATTTAAATCTTACTATGTTTTGATTACTATTAATATAAAATGACTCATTCGTTCTGTTATGTCATTGCTTTCAAAATTTTCAAACTTGTTATAATTATTTAGAAAATCTTGAACATCCTTTTTTTCTTTAAAATTTTTGATATCTTCCAACATTTCTTTAATATGCTGATCACTGAAAACATAATTATAAACATTGAATTTCTTTTCAAATTTTTTAAATTTATCCTTCATCTTTTGGATGTTTGTGTTAGAGCTTCCAAAGTCAACAATACCATATTTTATCAGATCACTAAGTTTTAAATACAATTGTTATAATTTTGGAACTTTATAGTTAAAATTTTGATCATTATTAATAATATTACCCCTTTGCAGCTTGATTGTGTATTTTTAACAGATCATCATATAATTTTTTCCCCTATAAATTTAAATTAGTTAGTTTAAAGCCAATTTATAAACAACAAAATACTTACAATTACCTCTCTACCAAATTTCGGATTATTCCTGCAATTTATTTATTATTATTAATTAGAATGGTGACAAGTTGCAAATTGTAACTAGAGGATGACAAGTGGCGGGCGATAACCACCACCACCATCCTTAAAACACTTACCCAGCTACTGCTTCCGTTGCATTACTAGATTTTTTTCTTCTAAGTTTTTCTCTTGTATCTTTTGGCATTTTTTAATTCACAATCTCAAGATAAAGATAAAACTTGCAGAGGATTTAAAGGAAATCCTGGAAGTTGTCAATTTGGTGATAATTGTCGATATCGACACGTAATGCCAAATTCTACAACAGTTTCTCAATCACCAAAGCAAACAAATTACAAAAGGGGTGTTGATTCTAATCAAAGATTAAATAATAGATCAGCTCAAAATGAATTTTCTTCAATATATCAGGATCCAGTTGAAAAAAGTTTGTCAGAAAAAGATTCAAGAGGTCAATATAAAAGAAATGTAGTAGACAGAAGAATCAGAGGACCCGTTTTACCTGAACTTCTTGAGATTAATAAACCACCAAAAGAAGGTTTTCGTGCAATATCCATACTTCCAACGCAAAAGGAACTATTGGGTCCTAGACCAAAATATATTCCTGTTAATAAAACCAAAGGTTCCTATGAAAACATTGAAGAATATCTGGAAACTCATTATAAATTATTAAGAGAAGATTTTCTTAGACCTTTAAGACAGGGTATTCAAATTTATATAGATGATGAGAATGATGAAGAAGTTGATCAAATGAATTTACGAATTTATGTTGATGTATGTTAAAAATTTATGTGGATTTATATTTTAATAAGTTCAACTATTCTTTTCTTCTTCAACCTTTACTTCTTCTCCTACTTCTACTTCTCTTACTTATATTATTATATTTAAATAGGTAAATCTTGTTGGTGTGACCTTTTCTAGTATCGGTGTTTTACATCGAATTTCTTTTAGAACTAGACCTGGTGAAAGAATTCATTGGTATGTTTGTTATTCTTTTTCGTAAAATTTTCTATTATATATATGTGTATATATATGTATACCTACCATTTTGTACGAAAATATATTATGTTACAATGATTGTCATAATACAGAATATATATAATTAACATGTGGTTCTCTTTGACATTGGGATTTTATCACATATATTTTGTTTCTTTATAACAGAATTACCTCATTTAAAATTTATATAAAATATTTAATTTAGGGAGCAGAGCAAAAGATTAATTCCTGGAACACTGGTTGTTTTGACCAAAGATAAATTTAAGACAATAAAACTTGCAACTGTTGTTAACAGGTCTCTGGAATATTTAAAAAAGCCTCATGATTTACAAATTGATGTGCTCTTCAGATCAGAAGATGTTGATTTCGTTTGGGATGAGAATTATACAATGGTTCCTTTTTTTAATGACATCATTATATTTCAAATTAAATTAAATTAAATTAAATTAAATAATTAATTATTAAATACTATTTTTTATTATTTCTTTATATTGATTGTATTATGGTTAGGTTGAATCGACAACTTCATATTTTGAAGGTAAGATTTATACTTGAAAAAATCTTAATTTTACAAACATATCGATTAATTTCAAAAAATTGTTTGTAGCATATAGGCATGTCTTAAAGGTAATTCAAGAGCTTGATCCAGAAGATATGCCTTTGAAATCACACATCATTGACCTTGATAAGAATATTGAGCTTCCAAAATACCTTGAAAATCGCGCTCCTCCAAATTATGATTTTGGAACTGAACCAACATTCCAAAATCTTGAAAAGTTCTTAGGAAAATCAAGTGTAAATTTATATTATTATAATTATTATTGTTATAAATTAATACATTTATATTTATATTCATTCGTTTACTTTTAGTTTAATATTTTAGAATCTTGGCCTCCTTTAGAAAAAATAAATTGTGGGCTACACAAGTCTCAATATGAAGCATTAGAACGGATGCTTACTTCTAGATTAGCTTTGGTTCAAGGACCGCCTGGTACAGGCAAGACATATGTTGGTTTGGCTGCAGTAAGGATTCTGTTGGAAAATTTATCTGGAACCATAGTTGTTTCTTGTCAAACAAATCATGCATTGGATCAATTCCTTGAAGGTGAATATATTTGGTTGATCAATTGTTTTGTTCACAGTTAATACAAGTATTTATTTATATTTACGTTTTAATTAATTATTTAATACTTTCATAAAAATAGGTATTCAGAAATTTGAGTCTAAGATAGTTCGTTTAGGATCAAGATCTACATCTACACACATAAAACCATGTACTTTATACAATATTAGACAAGATGTTAAAGCTTCAGATGAATTGTCACCCAGAAATCCAGATATAAATGCATTATTTAAAGAAAAACACAAGTTAGAATCTAGGATGGAAAAATTATGCAAGGAAATAGGCAGCCCATGTCTTACCTTGGAATTTGTTAAAGAAAAGAAATTTCTTACTCCGGCACAAATTTCTAGTTTAGAGGGAGATGATTGGGTGACTAGTAGTTCGACAACAAATGATAATGATCGTGATTATCTTCGTGAATGGTTAGAAAGCTCCTTAGTTACACATCATGCAGCTCATAATGATGCTTCTTTTCAAGTGTCTCAGATAATTCAAGAAGGCCAACAAAAAATTGATGAAGAAGAAGATGAGATAGATGAAGAGACTTATAAAGATATTGAAGCAGATTTTCGAGGTATCGATGGTAATCAAACAATAAATGGCAAATATGTTAACTTGAGAAGTGAAAGTTATGTTAGTTCTAACACTCAAGTGAGTGATGCTGAATTGGAAAGATATTCATCTGTTGATGATCTATTTGCAATCCCAGCTCATGTTCGAGCTGCTATGCATAATCGTTGGAGAAGTGAACGTTTGAAGGAAGTGATAGTAGAACTTAAACAAAAGAGCAATGAATATCTTGAAATTTCAGAAAAAATTAAAAATGAGAGAATTCGTGAAGATTTACTAATCCTAAAACGTGCTAGAGTTGTTGGTATGACAACCACAGCTGCGGTATATTTTTATTATTATTCACACACACACACACACACATATATATTATGATTAAAAATCATATTTTTGATTATTTTTAAAGGCTAAATACCATGATTTACTCGTTAATTTGAAACCTAAAATTATTATTATTGAAGAAGCTGCCGAAACACTTGAAGCACATATAATCAGTGCACTTACACCAGCAACTGAACATTTAATTTTAATTGGGTGTGTATTAAATATTATTTAAGGGTTTTTAATTTTTTTAAATTTATTCTTAAAAATACATACACCACATAATTATATTTATTTAAATTTAGTGATCATAAGCAGCTTAGACCAAATACAGCTGTCCATGAACTTGCAGAAGATCACGTTTGTATTTTACCTGTTTATTAATTTTGATTTTGATAAATCTAAATAATATATTGATTATTATTATCTTTTTTTTTTTGTTACATTTAGTGTCTCAATGTTTCTCTATTTGAACGACTAATAGAAAATGAATTACCTTTTACAAAACTTACCCAACAACGTAGAATGAGACCTGAAATTAGAGAACTTTTGACTCCTATTTATGGAGATGTTCTAAAGGACCATCCATCTGTATCGGAATACCATAATGTACCAGGTTTTTTTGAGGACCTCTTCTTTTTTGATCATCAAGAGGAGGAATCTATGGTAAAAGAATCTAAAAGTAGGATCAATGAGTTTGAAGCTAAAATGAGTGCTAAGCTTGCTGTTTATCTTGTTAATGGAGGATTTGATTGTTCAAAAATGTAGTTAGATTCATACAACTTTGGTTATTATTTTTATTAGCAATTATCAATCATTTTAACAATCCTTTTTAACATACTTTATTAAAAAAAAAACAGAACTATTTTAAGTATGTATTCTGGTCAAAGAAAATTGATACAACAGTACTTGAATGCAAATGCAAAAATGACATACTTTTCAAATGAAATAAAAAGTATAAGGGTCAGCTCAGTAGATGGTTTCCAAGGTGAAGAGAATGATGTGATAATTTTGTCACTTGTAAGAAGTCGTGAACCAAAAAGTAATATAGGTTTCTTAAGTGTCAGCAATAGAGGTTAGTTGATAAACTTTTTAAATCAAAACCTTATAAAACAACAGCTATCAATTATATATTTATTTAAATTTTTGATTACATTAGTTTGTGTTGCACTCTCTAGAGCAAAACGTGGAATGTACATATTTGGAAATGCAACACAATTATCAACGAACTCTAATTTATGGAAAGATATAATAAAGATACTTGAAAAAAAGGGGTTATGTGATCAATCAATTGATTTATATTGCCAGAAACATTCAAAACCAGAACTTGGTCCATCAGGAATGGTGGTAATTAATGTTGAGTGGGAGGCTAGTATACCATCAGAAGGAGGCTGTAAACAAAAGTGTGGTGAGTTCATGGAATGTGGACATGTAAGTTTAATACAAAATATTCATAATAATAGTAATAATCATAATTGCAATGAAGTAATTAATATATATTCTATTTTTTGATAGTTATGTCCTAAGGATTGTCATACTTATTCTCATGATAAATTTAAATGTCGAGTATGTAACTATTTTAAATTAAACAAACATGAATATTTTTATACTTTGATATCAAAATATTTTTTAATATATATATATATATATGTGCACACAATATAATAGGAAAAATGTATTCGTATATTTCCTTGTGGTCATCCATGTGATAAAGAATGTAAAGATACTTGTGGCAAGTGTGAAACTAAAATAGTTATAAATCCTCGATGTGGTCATCAAAAAGAAGTTAAATGTCATATTGGCCAAGACTTGAGTAAATACGAATGTAGTGAAATATGTGAAAAGAAATTGTCATGTGGTCATCGGGTTAGTTATTTTTTATTAGTATTAATAAATTTCTCTTTTTTCTCCCTAATAAGTCATTAATAAATTTATATTATATTAAAAATATCAGTGTAAAGAGTCTTGTTCTTCACCATGGTGTACACAACTTTGCAGAACTGAAACACGTATAAAATATCCTGATTGTGCGCATATAAATATAGTTCCGTGTTATGATGCCAAATATAAATTAACAGAAGGGTGCCCTTTTTGTTGAAATTTTAAAAATTAACAATCATTGTTGTTAAAGAATGATTTTTGTTTTTATTTTTATATAAATTTACACTTGTAAAATAAAATTGGAAATACTGTATAAAATTTTACATCAATTAAATAATTTAAAACAAAATTTAGGCATAGTGAATATTTGATTTTATTAATATCTTTTTTTTTAAATCTTGTTATACTAAACCAGGAAGATCCAAATCCTCTCTATAGCTAATCAGAAAGTCACCATTGTTGCCACTGCCATTAGATAGATATATCCTGCCACAATTAAAATGGCAGCAGAGAGGTCAGTAAGTCACCTCCAAATAATTTATTTGCTTTGATAAAATATGACTTCCATCGAAATTAAATCTGTTGAAATTGCTTATAAACGGATCAGGTAGAGACACCAGATTTATGCATTTGCATAATGATTTACAGCATAGTGGACACAACATAGCGGGCTTTCTCTGTGATTGGCTTATTTTATTTTGTGTAAAATGATGATCATTACTAAAATAAAATTTTTGCAATTTTTATTTTACGTTAACAATATTTAATGTTAAGAAAAATGAATAATAAATAAAATTAACTATATAATAATAATAATAAAATACAAAA